>JAJOZX010011999.1:95000-105000 GCA_023014485.1 Bathynomus jamesi
CGGTAGTGAGCAGGCTTTAGTTATGGGTGACTTTAATTGCGACAACGTGAATTACGATACAATGCAGGGAGACGCGGAAGGTAATCGTTTAGTTAATTTTCTCGAGGATAGCTTTCTTATTCAAAAGGTTGGGGAACCTACGAGGTTGGACAGTATTTTAGATTTAGTAATAACTACGGATGATAGGCTAATTACTGATCTTCAAGTAATAGAACCGTTGAGCAATAGCGATCACAATATGGTAGAGTTTGTCCCCTCAGTAAGTCACTCGAAACCAACTAACTCGACTAAAATTCCTAACTTCCAGCACGCAGACTTTAGTAAATTTCGAAATAAATTGTCACACGTCAATTGGGAAAACGTAATGGGGAACTCCAACGCAAAACTAATGTGGGAATCGTTCGTAACGGTATTTAGGACTATAAATGAGGAATGTGTACCGTACAAAATTAAGCGTTCGAAAGTAAACAAGAAGCCCTTGTGGTTTACTTCTAGAGAAGGAGACATTATAAAGAGTAGAGATAGGGCTTATAGGCTATATAAGTGCGATAAAGATAATCTGTTGTTACGAAACAACTACATATCTCTAAGGCGTGAAGGTAAAAGTGTAATAAAAAAGTCAAAACGCGAATTTGAAATCTCCATAGCTCGTGACGGTAAAGAAAACCCCAAGCGATTCTTTCAATACGTCAATAATAGAAATCCAGTAAAAAGTGTCTTGGGTCCATTGAAAAATGTAAACGGAGATCTAGTTTCTGAAAACAAGGAAATGGCTACATTGCTAACGAATTTTTTACGTCAGTCTTTACTATAGAAGATGTAACGAATATCCCTACGGTCATAGACTTAATACCTTTTGATAATGGTAATATTTTGGATAATATCGTGTTTAATGAAGGGGAAGTAATGCGCTATATTGATAAAATGAAAACGCGTAAATCACCGGGGCCGGATTCCATATATCCCATACAACTAAAAGAATTAAAAGATAGCATTGTAGTGCCGCTAACAAAGATTTTTAATGCGTCTATTTCTGAGGGGTCCGTACCTGATAATTTCAAGTTAGCAAACGTAACACCTATCTTTAAGAAAGGCGATAAAGGTGCGGCGGGAAATTATAGGCCAATCAGTTTAACGTCTGTTGTAGGTAAGCTACTGGAATCAATAATTAGGGATCGTATAGTCGAACACTTAGAAGTGCATAAACTAGTTAGAAACAGGCAGCACGGTTTTAGGCGAAACAAATCATGCTTAACTAATCTTTTAGAATTTTTCCAAAGCGTGGTTGACGTTTACGATAGACATCGGGCGGTTGATGTAGTGTATTTAGATTTTCAAAAAGCGTTTGACACCGTGCCGCACAAAAGACTCATTGAAAAAACTAAGGCTCATGGAATCAGGGGTGTAGTAATAAATTGGCTAGAAGAGTGGTTGCGAGGTAGGAAACAGAGGGTGGTCGTTGATGGAGCGGAGTCGTGTTGGGCTAATGTAGCGAGTGGCGTTCCTCAGGGTTCTGTGTTGGGCCCCTTGCTTTATCTTATATATATTAACGATTTAGATGTCGGCCTAGTCAGTACAGTTTCAAATTTTGCGGATGACACGAAGCTGGGTGGTAGGGCGATTAATGACGAAGATAGAGGTAAAATTCAGGAAGATCTGAATAAAATCGTTGATTGGTCAGTCACATGGCAAATGACATTTAACGTTGATAAGTGCAAAATTTTGCATATAGGTTCGCGTAACGGTAATTTTGCGTATAGTATGTCAGGGAAAGATTTAACAAGCGTAGAGCAGGAAAAAGATTTAGGAGTTATAGTCACTGGTGATTTAAAAGTAGCGAAACAAAGTACAGCAGCGGTCAATAAGGCGAACAAAGTGTTAGGTTTTATAGCTCGAAATTTTGAGTACAAATCGCGCGATATTATAGTTCCTCTTTATAAGTCATTAGTTAGACCCCATTTGGAGTACGCGGTCCAATTGTGGAATCCGTATATGCGCAAAGATATAGACAAAATCGAAAGAGTTCAAAGACGAGCAACTAAGATGATTCCGTCGCTTAGGTCAAAGTCGTACGAGGATAGGCTTAAGGAGTTAAAATTGACAACACTCGAGACTAGGAGGTTAAGGGGTGATCTAATCCAGGTTTTCAAAATTATGAATGGGTTCGATAACGTAGATAGAGATAGCTTTTTCGAAATATCTCAATATAATAGGACTAGAAATAACGGGTGTAAGTTGACAAGTAGAAGGTTCGAGACAGCAGTTGCGAAAAACTTTTTACGCATAGAATAGTAAATAGCTGGAATAGTTTGCCGGTAGAAGTAATTAGTAGCACGTCTATAAACATGTTTAAAAATCGATTAGACGCATATGTTGATAGAAAGGGTATTGTTTAAGGTAGTAAAATTAAGGCTTTGTGGGGATAGATCCCACAGCTCAACACAAGTGTTGTGGGATATATGGAAGCAGCGTCTTGGGTTAGGGGATACTCTCTGTCCTTACACACCCTATTTAAAGAGATTCCTCTGCCGAGCGGGCCCCCCATAGTACTGTGAGGTATTGAAAAACTCATGATCTTCACTTGCCACACAAACACCTTTAAATGGGAGACCCAAAATGGTTGCACACACATTTCTACGTTACTGTACAGTCTTTACAGCCACACCTACACTTTTCCTCCTAAGTGTATATATTGTAATGTATATGGTTGTAAATTTTGACTTGGTCCGCAATCGATATGGACCGTGACTTGATGGATACCGTAATGAAATTGACTGGATTCTTTGGATCTGATATATTTGCATGTCCGTTATAGATATAGAGTGTAACATATTTGTGGATAGTAGTCTATTATGACTTGATCCTCTGGATCCAGAGATTCTATCTTTAGTTTTAAATCGATAATTAATTAGTTTTAAATTATTAATTATTTAGTTTCGTAAAAATTGGTTGTTGCCAATTTACCGGCAGTTTTTACATAAATTTCTTATGTTCTTGTGGTTCGGAACCCACGTAAAATTGTAGGTCCCCTCCGCTACCAAGGAGGACATACACAATACACGATTACGAACACAGTTAGGTAGACCAGCCATGAGTGGATCCTATGGTCTTTGTTGGTCTGAAACATTATAACATTATAACATATATTATATACACATATACATATATATACACATATACATATATATATATATACATATACATATATATATACATATACATATATATATATATATATATATACATACATACATATATATATATATATATATATATATATATATACGTACATATATATATTTATATATATAATATATATATATATATATATATATATATACGGGATGAATTTCACAATAAAACACGTGAAATGAATGAATGCTGAAACCCACAAGGAAAAAGAAAAACGATTCCAAGGCCTTTCGTGTATTCAAAGCTACACCTCGTCAGGGAATGAAAATAAAAGGCGAGATGCCCATAAATATATACAATGTACAGGAAAAACAAAACCATTAGCACATAATTAACAAGGGTCAATGAGAGGCAAAAGAAATTTTAACATGATATCGTCAATTTTATACGTCCCCGAACTGTTATTGAAATTGTTTTTAAAATGAATAAATGCACATTCTAGAATATTTCTTTCTATTATATCTCTGTTTTTAACAAGCGCTTTAGAACTATCCCACTTGATGCTATGGTTACATCTATACATATGGTTAAATAAAGCATCAATCCGTCTTAGTTTCAATCAGTCACTACCATATCTGTACGGCTTAGTAAAAACACACAAAGTTAATAATCCCATGAGGCCTATTGTTAGCTCAGTGGGCTCCGTAACCTATAAACTATGAAAATGGTTAGTTAGTTTATTAACGCCGTTAGTTGGCTCTATTTTTGAGTCACATATTGTAAATAGCATGGATCTTATTGACAAACTGAAATTCCCTAATGACCCTAATTTCAAATTGGTAAGCTTCGATGTATGCTCGCTATTCACAAAAGTCCCTGTTGATGACCTACTTGATTTTTTAAAAGATAAGATCTCTGAATATTCTTTCCCTGTTCAACACAACACTCTTATTGAGTTAATTAAGCTTTGTGTCAAAGATTGTAAATTTCAGTTTGAAAATAAGTTTTATGCTGTCGTTTGGATTGGCTATGGGAAATCCCCTTTCACCTGTACTAGCTAATTTATATATGGAATTTTTTGAAAGTAGAATTTTGCCTACGATTGTTAATTTTAACCTGGTTTGGTACAGGTATATAGATGATATTTTATGCCTTTGGCCTAATAATTTGGATGTGGACTTATTCTTGGTAGGCTCAACAATTTGGTCCCATCTATTAAGTTTACAGCTGAAAAAGAAAATGATGGAAGCCTATCTTTTCTTGATCTAAAAATTTGGAGATGCTCTAATCAGTTCAAATATGAAGTCTACCGTAAGCCTATTAATAATAACTCTTATGTGCATTTTTATTCTGACCATCATCCTTCGATTAAATCCTCTATTTTCTCTGCTATGTTTCTTCGAGCATTGAGAGTTGTCAGTCCTGAATTTTTAAATTCCGAGTTATGCAATATCATGAATATTGGTACTAAATTATGTTATCCTATTTCATTTTTAGATAACTGTCTTAAGAAAGCCAAGAATAGGTATTATAATAATGTAATTGTAAAGGAATTTCAGCGTAAAAATATCCTTAGCCTACCTTACCATGTAATTTTCAATACCTTCCAACTGTACTTAAAAAATTGGCATTAATGTAATCTTTAAGTATAATAATACTGTTAAATCACGCCTAATAAAGAATAGCCCTGATAATGTTGTTGGTTGTGTGCATTCGATCGGATGTACACAATGTAACTCAGTATACTGTATATAGGCCAAACCGGTAAAACTTTAGATATTAGGGTAAAACAGCATAAATATGCGTGTAGAACAGCTAATACTTCCAATGCTTTATTTAACCATATGTATAGATGTAACCATAGCATCAATGGGATAGTTCTAAAGCGCTTGTTAAAAACAGAGATATAATAGAAAGAAATATTCTAGAATGTGCATTTATTCATTTTAAAAACAATTTCAATAACAGTTCGGGGACGTATAAAATTGACGATATCATGTTAAAATTTCTTTTACCTCTCATTAACCCTTGTTAATTATGTGCTAATTGTTTTGTTTTTCCTGTACATTGTATATATTTATGGGCATCTCGCCTTTTATTTTCATTCCCTGACGAGGTGTAGCTTTGAATACACGAAAGGCCTTGGAATCGTTTTTCTTTTTCCTTGTGGTTTGCAACATTATATATATATATATATACACATAATATATATATATATATACATACATATATATGTATATACATACATATATATATATATATATATACATATATATATATATATACACATATATATATATATAAATATATATATATATATATGTATATATATATATATATATATATATACATACATATATATATATATATATATATATATATATATATATATATATATATATATATATATATATATATATATATATATATATATATATATATATATATATATACATATATATATATATAATATATATATATACAGTACAGGGTGGGCACAAAGTAGCTCCCTAATTTAAATTACATATAAATTATGTATAAATTGTGATTGTATTGTTATATTGTTATGGTGTGTTCTCTAAAGTGGTACAATTGTAACGGTAATCTTTTTTTCTCTAAAGTGTTCTCTTTGTGTTCTCTAAAGTGGTACAATTGTAACGTTCATTTTTTTTTTTTCATTTCAGATTGAAGGGTAACATGGCTGAGCGTTTAACACTGCAGGAGCGTGCCCTAGTTGGCGGCACGGTACGAAGTTTGACAATCTGTCGTTCGAGTTCAAAGATGGTGGCGGGCCATTCACGGACCACGTGCCCAAGTGGACCCAAACAATCAAGAACTGCCACTCGAAGCTCATGACCACGGGGTCTGTGGCAGATGTTCGAAGATGTGGTCGCCCTTCGACATCCAGGGCCCAGGAGACGGTGCAGGCAGTTCAGGAAATGTTCGCACGGAGTCCACGAAAGTCAACTCGCCAGGCAGCTCGGGAAAGTGGACTCTCCCGCTACTCAGTGCGAACTGTGCTGAAGAAGGAGCTGAACTGGCGTGCGTGGAAGCCGCATTACTGCCAATCTCTCTCGGACGAGGACTGCGACATTCGCATGGAGTTCGGGGAAATCATGCTGGCTTGGCATGAAGACTGGCCCCATCTCTTCCGCAACATCCTCTGGAGCGACGAGGCGGTGTTCCACGTCGGAGGCTTTGTCAACCGCCACAATTGCCACTACTGGGCAGGAGAGGATCCCATGGTTACCGCTGAAAAACGGCAGAATCGGTTCAGTGTAACGGTGTGGTGTGGTATGACCTCAGATCAGGTTGTGGGCCCGTTCCTTCTGCGCAACACCATGAAAGCTGAGCGGTACCTTGCTATGTTGCGAAACGAGGTCTGGCCGGTTGTCAGCACATGGGAGAACATCGACGATCTGATATTTATGCAAGATGGCGCCCCTCCGCACTTCGCTCTTGTTGTCCGTGAGTGGCTGGATGCCCACTTCCCTGGGCGTTGGATGGGTCGTCGTGGTCCACATCAATGGCCAGCCAGGAGCCCCGACTTGACACCGTGCGACTTCTTTCTTTGGGGGTGGGTAAAGGAAGAAGTCTACCGCACCAAACCGAGGACATTGCAAGAACTGGAGGACCGAATTCGGGAAGTCATGTCCTCCATCCCGCCGGAGTTCCTGCTAAAGTCAGTGGACACCATTCCTGGGCGGCTCCAGAAGCTGGTGGAAAGAGTTGGAGCCCACATTGAATTTTAGAGAAAACCTACCATGTATGCCTACCTTTTCATATTATTTTTTCAGAAATAAATGGATAATATACGTATTTTTTTACCAATCCAAAATAGGGAGCTACTTTCCGCCCACCCTGTATATATATATATATATATATATATATATATATATATATATATATATATATATATATATATATATATGATGAATAAAACCACGAAGGAAAGGAAACACAAAATGGTGCTCAAGCGCTTTCGACTAATGACATCCTCAGGAACACTCAGTGTTCCTGAGGATGTCATTAGACGAAAGCGCTTGAGCACCATTTTGTGTTTCCTTTCCTTCGTGGTTTTATTCATCATAAATATTTTTCACGTGTTACTTTCGTGAAATAATTTTCATATATATATATATATATATATATATGTGTGTGTGTGTAGATATGTATGTGTATATATAATATGTGTGTTTGTGTGTATGTATGTTATTTATTTATTTATTTTTTTTTTCTGTAACCTATATACAGGCCGTAACCTTTTATGTACTTCAGTGTTCCTGAGGATGTCATTAGACGAAAGCGCTTGAGCATCTTTTTGTGTTTCCTTTCCTTCGTGGTTTTATTCATCATAAATATTTTTCACGTGTTACTTTCGTGAAATAATTTTCATATATATATATATATATATATATATATATACACATATATATACACACACACACACATATATATATATATATATATATATATACACACACACACACACACACACACACATATATATATATATATATATATATACACACACACACACACACACACACATATATATATATATATATATATATATACAGGGCGTCTCAAAAAAATGTATACACACTTTAACAGCTGATAGCTCAATTGATGTTTCTTTCTTTCCAAGTTAAACCCATTAGAATTAATAATGGCAGTCAGACTAAGCTTCGAACAAAGGAAATTCATTCTAAAATGCTACTGGAAGTGTGAAAACGCAGTTGAAGTGCAAAGACAGTTTAGGAGAGAGTTTCAAACAGATCCACCAACGCGACTTACCATCACTCGAATTAGAGATAAGTTTGAAGCCGATGGAACTGTTCAGAATGTCCACAAGAAGCATTCCGGAAGACCACGGACATCGACAAGCCCCACAAAGCAAGAAAGAGTACTGGAAACGTATCACCAAAGTCCAAGAAAATCTGTGCGGCAAGCGAGTCGTGAGGTAGGAATTTCAGAATCGTCTGTCCAACGCATTTTGAAGCGCTGTCAATGGAAAAGTTACATTCCAAGATTAGTCCATGCTATTAATGAAGATGATCCGGACCGAAGAGTGGAGTATTGCAGTGGTACTTGGCACGATGTGGATGTGGATTGGACGAAGGGGTTTCATAGAATACCCTCCGCTTTCACCAGACCTCACACCACTAGACTTTTTTTATGGGGATACTTAAAAGACAAAGTCTACGCTATAAAACCTGCAGCAGTCGCTGAATTGAGAGCAGCCATTGAACGAAAATTCACACAAATACCAAACGAAATGTTTCGTGATGTTTGCGATTCCATTGCTTCGCTTTATCAGCACTGCCTGGACCAGAACGGACGTCAGTTTGAAAACAGGCGTTGACAAAACAATTAAATAATGTCTGTAGATTCTATTACATTCTGAAAATGAAATGTATTTTAATAAACACTGCCTTTATAAGTATTTAAAGTGTGTATACATTTTTTTGGGACGCCCTGTATATATATATGTATATATATATACACACACACACATATATATATATATATATATATATATATATATATATATATGATGAATAAAACCACAAAGGGAAAAGAAACACAAAGTGGTGCTCAAGCGCTTTCGTCTAATGACATCCTCAGGAACACTCATTAGACGTCATTAGATGTCATTAGACGAAAGCGCTTGAGCACCACTTTGTGTTTCTTTTCCCTTCGTGGTTTTATTCATCATAAATATTTTTCACGTGTCACTTTCGTGAAATAATTTTTCATATATATATACACACACACAAATATATATATATATATATATATATATATATATACACACACATATGTAATAAAAAAGTCCAAGCGCGAATTTGAAATCTCCATAGCTCGTGACGGTAAAAAAACCCAAACGATTCTTTCAATACGTCAATAATAGAAATCCAGTAAAAAGTGTCTTAGGTCCATTGAAAAATGTAAATGGAGATCTAGTCTCTGAAAACAAGGAAATGGCTACCTTGCTAAACGAATTTTTTACGTCAGTTTTTACTATAGAAGATGTAACGAATATCCCTACGGTCATAGACATAATACCTTTTGATAATGGTAATATTTTGGATAATATTGTCGTTAGTGAAGGGGAAGTAATGCGCTATATTGATAAAATGAAAACGCGTAAATCACCGGGTCCGGATTCCATATATCCCATACAACTAAAAGAATTAAAAGATAGCATTGTTGTGCCGCTAACAAAGATTTTTAATGCGTCTATTTCTGAGGGGTGCGAACCAGATAATTTCAAGTTAGCAAACGTAACACCTATCTTTAAGAAAGGCGATAAAGGTGCGGCGGGAAATTATAGGCCAATCAGTTTAACGTCTGTTGTAGGTAAGCTACTGGAATCAATAATTAGGGATCGTATAGTCGAACACTTAGAAGTGCATAATCTGGTTAGAAATACGCAGCACGGTTTTAGGCGAAACAAATCTTGCTTAACTAATCTTTTAGAATTTTTCCAAAGCGTGGTTGACGTTTACGATAGACATCGGGCGGTTGATGTAGTGTATTTAGATTTTCAAAAAGCGTTTGACACCGTGCCGCACAAAAGACTCATTGAAAAAACTAAGGCTCATGGAATCAGGGGTGTAGTAATAAATTGGCTAGAAGAGTGGTTGCGAGGCAGGAAACAGAGGGTGGTCGTTGATGGAGCGGAGTCGTGTTGGGCTAATGTAGCGAGTGGCGTTCCTCAGGGTTCTGTATTGGGCCCCTTGCTTTTCTTATATATATTAACGATTTAGATGTCGGCCTAGTCAGTACAGTTTCAAAGTTTGCAGATGACACGAAGCTGGGTGGTAGGGCGATTAATGACGAAGATAGAGGTAAAATTCAGGAA
>JAJOZX010012000.1:0-108347 GCA_023014485.1 Bathynomus jamesi
GTTTAAACATATAATGTTCTCAGGGAACCATTCGTTTGTGTATACTAAACGGACGTGTTTCGTGCCTTGAAAAGTGGACGCTCATGTCCCGGTTGAGTTTAAGTTTTGGTTTTTTTGGCTAAAAATACAATAGTTTACCCCCTTTTCTTTGATTTATTCAACACGACGTGAATGCAACGAGTCTTTTACTTATATAGAGGTTCTGAGTGTAGGGATCTAGGTTTGCTTTAAACCTAGATCCACGTCCCAAAGCTGGATCCTGTCTGCTTTGCAGATAGCTGGTGAGGGAAGCTATATTTATGGGATCTCTTTGCGAGAGAACCGTTGCCCACGTCGGGCTAAAATCATGAAAAAGGAAAAAACTATGGTATTTGTCATTTACCATTACTTATTCGGACTATAGTGGATTTAATTTTCCCAGAAGAGTTCTTGTTCCATGCACGGTCTGTGTTTAACATATAATGTTCTCAGGGAACCATTCTGAGTTTGTGTATACTAAACGGACGTGTTTCGTGCCTTGAAAAGTGGACGCTCAATGTCCCGGTTGAGGTTTAAGTTTTGGTTTTTTTTTGGCTAAAAATACAATAGTTACCCCCTTTTTCTTTTGATTTATCAACACGACGTGAATGCAACGAGTCTTTTACTTATATAGAGGTTCTGAGTGTAGGGATCTAGGTTTGCTTTAAACCCTAGATCCACGTCCCAAGCTGGATCCTGTCTGCTTTGCAGATAGCTGGTGAGGGAAGCTATATTTATTGGATCTCTTTGCGAGAGACCCGTTGCCCACGTCGGGCCTAAAATCATGAAAAAGGAAAAAACTATGGTATTTGTCATTTACCATTACTTATTCGGACTATAGTGGATTTAATTTTCCCAGAAGAGTTCCTTGTTCCATGCACGGTCTGTGTTTAACATATAATGTTCTCAGGGAACCATTCTGAGTTTGTGTATACTAAACGGACGTGTTTCGTGCCTTGAAAAGTGGACGCTCAATGTCCCGGTTGAGGTTTAAGTTTTGGTTTTTTTGGCTAAAAATACAATAGTTACCCCCTTTTTCTTTGATTTATTCAACACGACGTGAATGCAACGAGTCTTTTCTTATATAGAGGTTCTGAGTTGTAGGGATCTAGGTTTGCTTTAAACCCTAGATCCACGTCCCAAAGCTGGATCCTGTCTGCTTTGCAGATAGCTGGTGAGGGAAGCTATATTTATGGGATCTCTTTGCGAGAGACCCGTGCCCACGTCGGGCTAAAATCATGAAAAAGGAAAAAACTATGGTATTTGTCATTTACCATTACTTATTCGGACTATAGTGGATTTAATTTTCCCAGAAGAGTTCCTTGTTCCATGCACGGTCTGTGTTTAAATATATATATATATATATAATATATATAGGGCCAACTGAAGATGCAGAGACGCTCGCAAACTCCTTATGCAATATACCGTCAGCAATTTGCGATATACCATCAACTCAAACAAGAACAAGATGACGTCATACAAGCAAGCACGACTAAGATGACGTCGCATCGCGAGGATTCACTCAAGGCATGTCTTCATGCCTTCGCTTCAACGTCTCGTTCTTCGAACACCAACCAGTGACCCACGAGCTAACACCATGTAAACATCATTCGTGCAAGCCCCACTTGGGCTTTTTGTGTCATTCACCTAACTTTATATAAAGAACTATTCATTACCTCGCGCGTTATTAATTGTCAAACCATTATATATTGAATGGATTATTTCAAGTGTACACATTATGTCCAATATAAACAATCCGCATATTGTCTCAATCATAAATCATTATTTTGTGTAATAAAGGAAGAAAACTAATTCTATCAATCAACCTAAAGATCTGGTGACCTCGACCAAAGCATTCATCATTCATTATTAATAACAATCACTTATAACCGTAATTATAAACCTCATTCCTTATAGTACCGATTTACGCACCAAACATGGCTACACAAACTGGCCATTCTAATCATTACTAAATCCATGAAGCGGGTTCAAGACGGACCCGCGTTATACCGAGTTCCCCACTATAGCGTGATAGCGGGGTCCCGACTCTACAGCATCATCGATAGACTGTACAGAATTGGAAAAAGGTTTGACCTTTTAATGAAGTTAAATAATAAAAATAAACCTTGAATATGGGAACAATCACGTAACCAACAATTTTGCGGGTTGCAATCAGCGATCCATTAACATTTGAGTGTCAAGAGAGAAGACAAAAACCCTTATGGAAACCCCCTGATGGGCCTGTTCCAGTGTACCACGCAATGAACAATTCAACAAAAGTAATGGTCTGATCATTTTGGTACTGGAAAATTGTTCATCCGTGATGCCATAATGAAAAGTGCCAAATACTTGGACGTTTCGAGAACCGACACGATGCCACAAATGCTCCAGTGATTTCCAAATAATGATGGATGGAATCTTCACGCACGATGGAGCACCTTATCAAATATAAAAAATTACAAAGAAACTCTTTTCTGACAATGAAATAACGATTTTAAACTGGCCACGAAACAGCCCAGACCTCAACTCTATGAAAATCTGTGGAAATTGTCAAAATGAAGTCGCCACAAAATACACTTACGCGACTAAAAATCAGTTAAATGAATGTAGCAAAATTGTGACCAAATTATTGAAGGAACACAAATTGTAATGAGAAGTATTCCTCGTAAAATCGAAGCTGTATAACTGCAAAAGGAGGACACACCAAATATTGATAGCTTATTAAATATAACATACGTTACATTCCTATATTTAATTAACATTATTTTTTGTACATATTATCTCTTATGAACCCAAATTAGTTTCTCTATCTTCAAATGAAAATTAATGGCTCGAATTGCCCACGTACAGAAAGATTTCATCCACCGACTAAAATAAAATAAGATCATACTTATATATACGAGTATATATGAGCACACGAGTATATATATATACACACATCAACAAATACATTTTATTTGATTTGTGTTATTTGTGATCAAATACAAATACAAAAAAACTATTTTAACCAACCGACTAAAATTGTCTTAGAAATAGCCCTGGTTAAGGTGCGGGGGAAGAAATAAGGTTCTCCACATAAGAATGTTGGTTACAGCGACCAAAAAAAGGATCTATTTGATAAAGAGTCTCGGTGTTAAAATAACCATGCCAAGATACCATGAACTATCCAATTTTGTTACCATTCAAACATTATTGCCATAAACCTTTACACTGGTTGTCGAGTTATCTGTTTGGTTGTCGCAACCAAGGTTTACCGTCTACTTATTTCAATGCCTCGCATTTAATTCAAATCTATTCGGCGAATAACAAGTCACATTAGATCTAAATATGACCGCGCATTTTTTGCCCATACAAAATTTATCCTCTCCAAGGCACGGGTTCGAATCCTGATGACGGATAAATCTTGCATATACAAAAATACGCGGTTTTACGTTTATATATATATATATATATATATATATATATGTGTGTGTGTGTGTGTTTGGTTACAGGAAATCCGGCATTAAGCTCAATGCCTAGGTAATAAGTTGAAAACTAAGAATGCATATAATCATAAGTATAATGCTTATTTATATATCTATAATAATAAATATAACATAACATAAAATAACATAAACAGTGAAAGTGATCAGTGTAACTAATGCTATATGCATTCTTAGCTTTCAGCTTACTGCCTGATTTAGCTTATTGCCGCTAACATATATATATATATATATATATATATATATATATATATATATATATATATATATATACGTTTCATGTGTTGTGTGTTTTTCCAATTAAAATTATTTGAATTATTTATTTTACAAAACACACACACACACACACACACACACACACACTTTTCCGAAGAAATTTTCAGTGATAAAATATTCTTGTACAGAAGAGAGGAAATACGTCACTCAGAACAACCTTTCTTTATACACACCCATTTCTAATACATACACAGGATGACAAACCTCTGAAAAAAAATAATTTGCCGTTAAATTAAAAAAAGGTCAGTTTGTACCTATGGGCACTCTGGCACTCTTACATATAAAAAGGCTCAATATTTAAGTTTCATATTAATATAGTGTGTGAGCCAGTGATGTAATCGAGACCACCAAGTCCGAGACTGAGACCGAGACCGAGACCTGATCCTGTGAGACCAAGATCGAGACCGAGATCAAAGGTTCGAGATCGAGATCTACCTTCCGAGATCGAGTCCCTTAAAATTCGAGACCGAGATCGAGATCGAGACCAAGCTCATGCCCTTTCAATTTGCTTTACACTACTATGGAAATTAGACTATGTTAAGTATATTAATAAACTAATAACTACTTTCTCGGATGTAGTGTGTTGAATGCAAAAAGTGTAGCCTATAAATTAACAAATGAATATATATATATATATATACGTACTTTTTATTTATTTACTTCTTTTATATCTGTTACAGAAGGTTTAATGAATGTACCCACTACCCAGTTTGACTTTGCATTTATTTAAAGCATGATAGGTGCTCATTACACTTAAGGAACATCAGCATGCTCAGAAGATCTGCTGAAGTTCGACTTCTGTGGGGCCTCATTATTATGCCTCCATGGCTAAATACACGCTCAATTGGAGCACTAGAGGCAAGCACTGTTAAAACAGTCATGGCAATATTGGCCAGTGATGGGAATTTATCCCTTTTCTGGTGCCAAAACTTTATTGGAGAGCAGTTGTCTAAAATATGAGATTCATCGATCTCTAAGAGGTACCGCCGCAACTGTTCCCTGCGGTTCAAAATCTTCCCAGTTTCAACGTTCTTCTGCTTGGACCGATAGCTTTGATATTTTGCCATTAGTCTCGGAACTTTGGTTTGACTCCGTTTTATTTCGTCATCGCTGCTGTGAGAATGAGCGCTGTCTCTCTGTATCCTCTCATTCTCCGTGCTTGAGTTTCCTGTATAGCATTTTTCCAACACCATTTCTATGAAAAATAAATTGGCATATCGGTACTATAAACAGAGGCATGGCAATTAGCATAAGGTCTAAATAATATATATATATATATATATCATCTTGCGCGGATAAGTCTCCTATACAAAGCGTCGTTCTTTACGTTAATTATACTGCGTGTTTGCAGTTATAATGTATATATATATATATATATATATATATATATATATATATATATATATATATATATATTATATATATGACATTAATTCAACATCCACTCAGCCCAAAGAGATCTATAATGAATTTTAATGATAAAAAATATACCGGTATAATGAATTCTGTGATAATTTTAAAAATTTATAATGAAATTATAACAAGACAAACGTGGCAACTCGAAACAGGGTGACTGATTAGTGAATACCTAGTCCCTTACTTTTACAAACTTTCATAAACATTCTGAATTGTGTCTGTTCAACCAAGCCACCATCATGAGTATGCCAATGACATGTATTTTTCATTACGGTCTCGAGAGGTCTCGAAAGGTCTCGGGGAGAAAAACCGAGACCGCGTCTGTCGAGATCGAGACCGAGATCTAAATAGCGGAGACCGATCTCGAGACCTACATCACTGGTGTGAGCGAAGATGGATTGGTAACAGTCCATGTGTGTGTGTGGTGTGTGTGTATATATATATATATATAATATTATATATGTTGGTCTTGCATGCGAAGAATTGCGATATGAAGTGCAATGACGTATTTCCTGTGTTCTGACGGAAAGATTTATTTTGATAGACAAATAATTCAACTATTTTTGGCAGAAAATGCAAACACACACACACACACACACACACAACACACACTTATGTATGTATGTATGTGTACGAAACAGTTAAGTACAAAAGTGAATATAATTTGTAATAATAATTTTACAAATTGTAAATAATTGTCCAGAAAAATAATGTAAAATTTTGTCCCTTTTTTCCTTTTCTGAATAAAGATTTTTGTATTTTGTATTTAAAAATTATTACAATAAATTATTTCTAAATCTAATTTTAATTTTAAATTGCAAATACGAACTAAATTTCTATAATTTAACGAAGGTAAATTTATTACAAGATAAAAACTGATGTCTTTGTAAGATTTTTTCCTATTAATTCCGGTGATCAGCTATTACAAACTTATAGTGAGGAGAAATTGACTCTTTAACCATGAGAGAATAATTGTTTAGTTTAATATTGGGTTTGTATCTGTATTTTTCATGCAGACAATATATATATATATATATTATATATATATATATATATATATATATATATATATATATATAGGCCTGTATAAATGGAAGGTTTGAAAATATAGATTCCGAGTTTTCGGTGCGGCTTGTGTAGAGCGGGACTTAGGTAGTAAAAACTCATTTGGGATTTAGAATGGCGCTTTTACGTTCCCAAAGTGAAGATATAACTGAGGATGAACCCCATGTTTGGTCTTTCTTGTGAAGTACCAAAGTCGTTATCATATACGAGGAGTGTCGTGTCATCCGTGTATCAAACTTCTAATTTGATATGGGTTGGCGTAACAGAGGAAGAGGAGGGGTCCCAATATCGAACCCTGTGGCACTCTATATGTTCTTGATTGAAAGTCTAATTCATGTTTATTTAGTTTGACGTATTGTTCCCTACTATTTAGATAGGATTTGAATCAGTCTGAAGACACGTTTCGTACTACATAATTAGACAATTTTGAGGTTAAAATTTAATATATGGAAATTTATTCCTCTCACAATTATAGAAATATGTTAAAAATTCGCAAAAATTCAGTACATCAATATGAAGTAGAAATCAAGGTCTTAAAATTTAACAGGGAGTGTAATTCTTTCAGAGTTCAAGCAAAAGTTTTCATGTCAGAAAAAATGAAAATAAAATTAATGAGCTCAGCAGAGCTGTATATCCAAATTAGAGGAGGAAGAAAATGGTAAGGTACTTTACTCTCAAGTTCTGAAAGAAAAGTCCAATGACATAAAAACTTGTACGAACACGAACAACCATCCTTACAGTGGGCAGCAGGTAGTACGTACCTACCCTGAACGGCATAGTCTGACATATGATGAATCTCCAACACAAACAAACAACAAATTAACTGCAACAGAAGGCAATGCTGCTGAGACCATTAGTAAGGTGGCATGCCTCAAGGGACTATTCAAACTTGCTTGGCAGCTAGTCACCCTGGTGAGCAGAATGTAGGGCATGGGTGGACAACAGTTAGTAAAAGGGGTTTGCGTCAGAAAAAGAAACAGGACTCTGGGAATCCCCCCTCCATCCAGAAGAGAACCACGGCTAGGGCCAGCAACGAATACAGCAATTAAGGCAGAGAAAATATCTCGGTAGGCCCACGTATTTGCCTCCCGTTTCCCACCTGACCAATCTGCTTCAGAACTAGAAGAATACCTGCAGCTCTTTCTACATTAAGGCAAAATGTGAGGACCCCTCTGTATTTATGGGGCCAGAAGTCTGGCCTGAAGGAATCTACTAGAGTTGGTATAACATGAACTTTAGGAAAAACTCAGTCCACAAAAATACGGGTATGCAGACTCCACCATGCAATCCCAGGGAGACACCCAGTGAGAACAGTGATAGTGTGTATAAAAATAATGGCCCAGTTTCACAAACTCAGTGTTAGTAGTTATAACTGTAGAGGCCTCAAAGTCAATGCTGACAGTGAGCTCAATAAACTTTTATCTGCAATGACATTTCTTGCTTTCAGGAAACTTGGCTCTCTAAACAAGAGTGCAAAAATTTAAACAATATTAAGCCTAACTACAGGGGGAATAGCTACCTCACTCAATGATGATAGTGAAATTATTACTGTGGGCAGACAGAATAGGAAGGAAGGTGTAGTAATAATGTGGCACTCACAGCTGGATAGGGTTATAGAGCCCATTAGTTATGAATATGAGTGGGTTGTAACCATAAAATTAACTATTGATAACAAAATACTGTATATATTGAATGTTTATATGCCTTATGAGTGTGCTGAAAATGAGGAGGCATTTTTAGATAGACTCTGTAAACTATGATAAATATACTGCTAGAGTAGCTGGATTCTTCATGTGTTGTTGTTGTTGTTTAGCCGATCAGCCCACCCTGATCGAGCAAGCCGGCGGCACGCAGGTAACCGATCGCCCTCTTCGGAATGGACCAGAGGTTCAGCGCACTAGTGATGTTGCGTTGTGTTCGTTGTTGTGCTAGAGCGGTACAGTCTGTCATAATGTGTTCAATTGTTTGTGGTGTGCCTTGGCACAGGTGGCAGGTGTCGTCTGTGGAGTTGTCTAGTCTGTGTTTATATGTCCGTAAGTTGGGGTGATGTCCACATCGGAATCGTGCTAAGTTAACTCGATCCGATCTGCTCAGGCTGATCTCTGACCTGTTAATGGGTGGCGGCTTCGCACCTACGACCGCATTCGGACCGAGTCGTGTCAGTGCTTTGTGGGTTAGGTGTGTGTGAAAGATAGTTGCTCAGCCACCTTTTGGTGTTATTGTGCATGTTTGTGTTGAGTATTTTGTTTATGAGAGGGAAGAGTGGGATAGCATCAAATACTTTACTAATGTCTATTGTTGCTAATAGTGTACGTTGAGCTGGTCGTTTGGAGTTGATGCCATCCATGATGTGCTGCGTGAAGTTAGTGAGTAATGTCGTGGTTGAGTGGTGAGGTCTGAATCCATGTTGAGTAGGCGATAGTGGTATGTGTGGGTTGGTGATTTGTAAGATTAGTCTTTCTGTTACTGTGGAAAGTATGCATAGTAAAGTAATGAGTCTATAGGAAGCTGGTTCTGTTAGATTTTTGTTTGGTTTTAGTAGTGTAATAATTTTACCTTGTTTCCATATGTCAGGAATAATAAGTGTTGGTATGAATATGTGCTGATATTTGTGAGAGCTAGTATTCCCTGTGAACCCAAGTGTTTAAGGTGTATGTTAGATATGTTGTCTGGTCCAGTAGTCTTCGAATTCTTAATGTTTTTGATGATGTTGGTGGTCTGGTCTGTATTGAAGGGTGTAATGGTCGTGTCGAGTCTGTAGGTTTTCTTGTGTCTAGCTGTTTGTCTGTCTGCGTGTTTCTGGTTGTTGTCTCTGTTTAAGTGACTTATCTTTGCGTAGTGATTAACTAGAATGTTAGCTTGTTGTGTGTATGTTGGGATATTATTTTGGCTGCGACAGATAGCCGCGTGTGAGGTGTGAATGCCGCTGTTAGAGTGGGTAATGCTGTTTATAGTCTTGTATAGCCTGGATGTATTTGTGGAGTGGTTTAGTGTTGTTATGAATTCCCTAAATGTTTCTCTTTGTTTTTCTTTGAGTTTGTGTTTTTTTTCTGTGTTGAGCTGTTGTATCTGCTGTTTTATGGCTTCTGTGTGTGGTGTTTGTGTGTTATGTTTGAAGTTGTTACGTTGCCTTATGAGGTGGGCTATTTCTCTAGTGTAATTTGGGTTGTATTTCCTAATGTTGCCCTCGGGTATGTATTTGTTTGCATTATTGATATCTGATTAAATGTCTTGAGTGTTGTATTGATGTTTATGATGGGTGTGCTGTTTAGTGTGGTGAATTGTCCTCAGTCTGTATTTTGAACTGTTCCCAATCAGCTTTCTTGTAATTTCTGTAAGTGTGCCTAAGGCTTCATGTGTTGTTGTGGTTGGTGATTTTAACAGCAATATCAATAAACCTGGTTCGGATTTTACGAACCTTCTTATCAATTACTGTGAGGCATGCGACTACAAACTTGCCAGTAAATTGTTACTCCCTAATGACTCATTTACATATGTTAGTGATGCTTGGGGGACTCACTCGTGGCTAGACCACTGTATAGCCTCCCACGATGGTTATAATATAATGAATAGCATGTCCATACTTTATGACGTATTTGAATCTGATCATATCCCATTTGTAGTAGGGATTGATTGTATGGTAGCACCTGACTTAGACAATGACTGTGATAATGCTGATTACTATAAGGTTAATTGGTCAAATCTTAGTCACTCTGAGGTAGATTACTATACTATGCAGACTAATGCACTACTAAGACTTATGAGGATTCCTGCAGAAGCTTTGGCTTGTAGGAATCCCTCCTGTGATGATGTAAAACATATAGATCTCTTAAATAAGTATTAGGGTGAACTTGAACATGCCATTAAGGGTGCGAGTGGAAGTAGCTTTAAGAATAAAAAATGGAGAAAAGTAAATGTTAATCCAGGGTGGGCAGAATATTGTGCTGATTTGTATGATGCAGCAAAAAATGTATTCGTGGAATGGGTTGCTATGGGGAAACCTAGGCAGGGGGAACTCTTCCAACTGAAAAATATAACTTGTGCTAGATTCAAGGGTGCTCTTAGATTTATAAGGAAAAATGAAGAGAATCTCTGAAGAGAATATCTAGCCAGAAAATTAGGCAATAGCAATACTTCCAGTTGAGAATTCTGGAAGGAGGTTAATAAAATTAACAATAGTAATCTTACCTTGCCAAATGTAATAAAGGGTGTACATTAGGTCGGGTCGAAATTTTATATTGAAAAGGTACATATTGTGAAGGGTTTGAATGGAACACAGGAACCCCCTCATAAATTATTTTCGCTGTTTAAAGCCTCCTACCCCTGGCACAATTTTTCACTTTTTGACCTATATTGAAGAATATTCCATTTATACGAAGCTTACTCTACCTACATTCAGGTTTTTTGATGACATAAATCTTTATTAACGTATAATATTTTATTAATAATGTACAGTATTAGGAAAATAAATTAAGTACAATATATTCAGGAGAAAAAATTAGAGACAATAAATGTGCTAAAATTCAATTCACTTTTTTATTGTTCCTTATCACATCGAAAGGGAATCAATTTCAATATCATTAGGAAATTTTATTTCTCATGTTTCTTACTCATTCCATTCAAACTTGCGCAGTTTTCACCTTGATACTAATGAGTTTAAGATAAACTTTTGATGGTTGTCAAATCCTATTCTTTCCTGACATGCCTTTGTTTACTAGGTTCACTGCCCTTTCCACACTTTGACTGTGGCATGGAAAAGAAGCTATCTCCAGTGGCTTGCATCCAGGGCCGTTTCCTGGCATAAGCAGACTAAGCGGCCGCTTAGGGCCCCGCTGCTACTAGGGGCCCCCAGACAGGCTCCCAGGTCATAGCTCAGTGGGTAAGAATAGGAATATAGCTGAAGTTATTATTAATATTATTATTATTTTTATTATCCTTATTATTATTATTATTATTATCGTATTAATTAAAGTTTTTGTATGAGACAAATGTGATAAAACGAGACAAACGAAACGTTTTGGTCGTTATGTGTAAATAACTATTGTGAGATCTTATTTCTATATTATTTAACTTTATTCTTACTATATGCTTATACTTTCCTAAATGCTTAATTTTTCTAGTATTGTAAAACATTATTTCACTAATTTACTAATTATTAAGAGATTATTATTATTATTATTATTATCATCATCATCATCATCATCATCATTATTATCATGATTATTATTATTTAGCAGATTAGTTGTGGTTAACTAGATGTGACTTCATGCATCTTGGAAAATGAAACGACATTATCCATCAGGAGCTGAAAAACGGAAAAAGAAGAAAATAGAGGAGGAGAAGCTTTCCAGTAGCACAGGTGAGATGTGACACTTGTATATTCTTATGATTACAGTTCAGGCAATTAGGTTAGGTAGACTATCAAGCTAGGCAAGTGCTCAGGAATCGTGTAGAGTGAGCTAGTCTCTGTAATATTTATAATATTTCGAAATGTGAAATTTAATGGATCACATCACCTCAAATTCTGTTCACACAGATCAATTACACAGGTCAACAAAAAAATTTTTTTTTTCGTTGCCAAGGAAATTCGTACGAATTTAGGATATTTTGGGGTTGCTGAATTCCAAAATGAAAGTAGTTTTTCCGATTTGGCTCTAGTTCTTGAGATAATGAATACCCTCAATTAATAGGAAACGTAACCATAACGCGTGCATATGGGAAACTACCGGAACATTCTAGATGGTGAGACCGAATAAAATGCCATTATGTATTTCATGTTTACTTTTGTATGATTTGAGACAATTTCAATGCGATTTGTAAGTAGGCTCCGCCTGAACATTAAATTTTTTGCATTTTTACGTGTTTCAATGGGGTACCAATTATCTCATAAATTAGAGCCAATCTAGCAAAACCGATGTCATATTCGGAATCAGCACCACAAAGTTACCCCAAAATCACTCTAATATGATTGGCAATAAAATGAGTGTTGACCAGTGTTATCAAACAAGATAAGAAAGAGTATTTTAGCAAAAATTAACAGAATATGTAATGTTATGTTCTTCTCAGGAGCACTACTGAAATATTTGGAAAAGCCATCAGCCGAGAGGAGCTTCTCTAAGATGAAACTAATCAAGAACTACCTCAGATCATCAATGGGGCAGGATCACCTCCAAATTTATAAGTCGAGCTGCAACCTGCCAAAAAATCAAAATATAGTTAATATAGGCTTAATAATAGTTTTCAGAGTAAGCTGTGAAAAAAAAGGGAGTGAACTTTGAACCCCGGGTCGCTACATCATCTAGCTGCAGAGGACGGTCAACCATCTAATTACGACCGAGACCCATTGTCACTTAACTTGGATGATGGACGGGAAGCGGTGTTACGACAATGGCCACGATGTAGCCATATCTATCTATCTCGTGAGCAGCCCAAGTTCGATTTTAACCATTTGATTTTTATTTTCTTCCGAAACTTCATCGTTTTATTAATTATTTATTAATTAATTCTATTTCGTGATCTTCTTCGTTTCTATTGCCCTCCACGCTCGCATTTCCGTATAATATTATTATTATCATCCTAGGCGTATGGGATGGCACTTTACTGGGGAGGCGGAAAAAATTTGCCCTGAAAATGTTCAGGTGCCCTGATTTCCACATAAGCACTGTGTAGCATAAAATAACACAAAGGTTAGAGTATGAGTAACATATATTAAAGCCTTTTTTATATAAAAAAAAATTTACAATTTACAAAAATGAGGTAAAATTTTGCTTCAACATTTCTAAATTTGCCCTGAAAATATTTAGTATTTGCCCTGAAAATATTCAGTATTTGCCCTGAAAATGCTCAATTCCCTAGTCCAGGGGGGGGGGGGGGGGGGGGCCTGCCGCCGCCCTAGACCCCCCGCCTCATACGCCTATGATTATTATATACACATTTTATGTCCCCAGAACTGTATTTTAATGTACATCCTATACCCCAGGAGGAAATGTCAAGAATGTACCATTTGACTCTTTGGGTATTTCTAAGTAGAAAGTATTATATCGACATGTGCCTGATTCCCAACCGTTACCGAGATACAGGCCTCTACATTTGGGTAACTAAAACTTTATAATAAAAAGCCGATCTTAGATCATATTCAATGACATTTAATGATACATTGGCAACTGTGCAGATCCTCACATTATTTATTTACATTATTTTTTGTCTGGGGGTTCTTGAAGAGTAACGTTTATCAGCGGGGTAAGCCCGAAACTAGGGAGCAGTTGGTTGCTCGTATACAGGATGCGTTCATAAACCTCAGAAATTAACTTCCGCGTTTTCCTTGGCAAGACTCGATGGATCGGAGGCTCGCCGCGTGCATTGAAGAAGGAGGGGGTCACTTTGAAACCATTCTGCAATAAGTGCAATAGTGTATTGTATGTTTGTACTTTTTGTAAACCACAAGTGTCATTAAATAGTATCTAAGATCGCCTTTTTATTATGTTTTAATTACCCAAATGTAGAGGCCTGTATCTCGGTAACGGTTGGGAATCAGACCCATATCGATATAATACTTTCTACTTAGAAATACCCAAAGAGTGAAATGGTGTATTCTTGACATTTCCTCCTGGGCCCCCCTCATATGTAGTCCTATATAATTGTTCGCCTATATTAATACAGGCAGCAGTGGAACATCATTAGGAGGGGCCAAGGCCAATGAAAATACAGAAACTTCAGTGTATGAAATTAAGAGTCTGATTAACCTCTCCACTACTTATTACCAAGGGGGTTAACTGAGTTACCCTCATGGCTTCTTTGTTAAAACTCTTTTTTATACGCTATACAAACTCAATTCTGTGTTGAACATATCAAGTATTACTTTAGCAAAATAGGTTTCTTGCACATAACACACACACGAGTCTAGTTTTTCGATCTCGTTGTCAAGGTCAAATTGCACATACAGGGTATCCCATAAGTCCGGTCTCATAGGAAAATTTATTTTAAATTAAATTTAAATTTATTAAAGTTACACTCGTGAGGAAAAGGCGGAGGCCTTTTCCTGAGGCGTGTAACCCACTTCCATATTAGCTATTGCGTGTTATTCTACCTGCAAAAAAAAAAAAGGTTCGAAATCAAGACATCAATTTGAACATTTGTTTTAGTTTTAATGTATTTCTTTGTAAATTTAATTTAAAATACAGTTTCCTATGAGACGGGGACTTATGGGACACCCTGTACAGCAGCCAAATATTTCCCTTTCAGAAATTAGCAAAGAAAATTCATTCATCTTCTTGTGTCTTGGAAAGACTAAGCAACAAATACCTGAAAGGAAAATTATATACACAAAATATACACAGAAATATACACAAAAAATGAGCGTGGGGTAAGTACATTACCCCCGTCGGTAGTAGAGAGGTTAAATTTAGAGAGGTTACTCCCCAGGTATAGATGACCTGTCGAATGAACGTTTTGGCCGGCCGTACACAGGATCGTCTTGCGACTCACGACTGACGACTTGGGTCGTGACGACTCAATTCGCGCGCGAATTTACATTGACAAAATGGGAGCCCCGCACAATGCAGCAACCGCATATATATATATATATATATATATCACCTCTTGCCAAATATAAATATGGGAACAAGTAGAAGACGGAAATGTTGTACGTTTTAAACTTTCAAATTTTGGTACACTCACCAAACTTTTATGGTTAGATGAGGCAATGTATTGGTTGAATGATTTGTCTCCTTATTTGGAGTTAGACAAGGCTCTTTGCTCTCTCCTCTGCTGTTTAATATTGATGGATTAATTATTAGGTACTTCTCTTTATGGGGAAAGAGTAGGATGTTGTATAGATAACTTGAGAATAAATAACTTGGTCTATGCCGATGATATGTTATTTAATAAACCCTTCAGTTAAAGGTTTGGATCATCTTATGAAAATTTATGAATTATATTCACAGAACTATGACATTAATTTTAATGTTACTAAACCTAAGGTTACGCGATTCCATCCTAAAAGCTTAAACCAAATAGCTAATATTTTTCAAAATGAAAGGCGAACCAATTTAAGTGTCTGGGTCAGATTATCACCAGCTTCTTCAGTGACGATTCATATAAAGAAACAATATCAAAGTTGCTGTGCTGAGGCAAACATGATTATAAAGAAATTAACTTCATATTCTGTACAAGCGAAGCTAAAGACACCCTTTTTCGTACTTTCTACACTAATATCTACTATATGGGAACAACTGTGAAACTAATTATAAAAAAAGGTTCTTGCAAAACCCTAAATTTGCTTTATAACATCTTTTGGATTGCTGCATAAGTTGCCTCGAAGATGCTCAGCTTCACAAATGTTCGCTAACTACAACGTCTCGAGCCTCCCTGAGTAAAAAGAGGTGTTCAGTACAGTCCAATGAGAAAAATTAAAAACTCAGACAATCCAATTATCCAAGCTATTCACCAGCCCCGTTTGTTTGTAGCTTCACTTTACATCGATATTGCTATTTTTCATTATTTGTATTTGTTTTCTTATACTTCTGTCCCTTATGTTTTTTTAGTCAGTTTTTGCTTTTTTTAGTTTTTTATTATTACTATTTGTTATATGGACTATTTGTCTGCCAATAAAGTTTTTCATTTTTCATTCATTCATTCATATATATATATATATATATATATATATATATATATATATATATATATATATATATATATATATATATATATATATATATATTACAGAGTATAAAATATACTGAAATTTATCAATGAAAATTAAATAATTAAAATATAAATTAAGAGTGGCACCTTTTAAATTGTGGCACCATAAGAGGAAATTTAATTTTATTGGTTATAATGGCACCAGTTATTCTCTTTAGATTTGCCTCCCTTTATCTAACCGCATATAAGAGAGCCAATAATGAAATTGGAGTTTCATGTGGGTATGATTTTCATTCTGTGTAGTGTTGGCATGTGACCTCCTTATAACTTATAATAAGTGCCTTGCCTTCGACTTTTATTTGGAAAATATTGTAAGTAGAAATGGATATGTGTTATATGATGTCCTTTGGTCACTTTGATGGATTCCTTATGATGTACCCGAATATACACACACACACACACACAATGTACCCGTGTGAATATATATATATATATATATATATATATATATATATATATATAGAGAGAGAGAGAGAGAGAGAGAGAGAGAGAGAGAGAGAGAGAGAGAGAGAAGTCCCGATTAGGTACAGGCTACTTCCTGTCGGTGAGTTTGAGCGGCAAGGCTACAGTTTCAGCAAAACCAAGGTGTACCGAGTCCACCCAAAATATGTGAGTTGCACTTCAAGAGTACGATGGTTTCTTTGCAAAGCAAAAGAATGTAAATGCTTGATTAGCTCCCCCACTCCGCCACGCTCACGCGGCCTTTTCTACACTCAAAATAAAACCTAAATTTAGAACTTATAACTTTTTCTTGAGGTGCATTCGTTTCTCCTTCTTTTGGGTATCAAAGCTTTTTGTGAGATGATATAATAACTTCCTTTAAAATAATAACTTCTTTAGATAGTAGAAATTGTCTTCAAAACTTCTTTTGGAGTGATCTGAGACAAAAGAAGATAATATTTCTATGCATAGAAGGTTGGGAAAATCTGTTTTTGTGTAGCTGTTAGGTGTACAATGGCAGAGCTGGGCAGTATTTAAATACATTTGTATTTAAATACGTATTTAAATACATTTGTGTATTTAGAACTGTAATAAATACATGTTTTCATGTATTTAAATATAGTATTTAAATACTTTAATGAGTATTTAAATACAATGTATTTAAATACTCAAAATATAAAAATGTAAATACTTTTACTGGTTTAATACACGTTCTGTACTAGCACAGTACGACGCGCGACAGTGTAGTACAGCATGGTTCATGTTTCAACGTGTCAGTTCAATCAGTTGTGTGCCACTCTTAGTCGAAAGCGGTTGATTTCTTTATCGTGTGCGTGTCATGGCTTCAACAAGCAAATTTGTATGTATTACAAATGTATTTTAAATACAATTGATGTATTTTGTATTAGTATCTAAATACATTCGTAAAATGTATTTAGTATTTAGTATTTAAATACATTTCTCCCATGTATTTAGTATTTAGTATTTAAATACATTCAATGTATTTATTGCCCAGCTCTGACAATTGGTAAGGTCAGGGAGTAAATGTAAGTTCTATTAATTTAAAAATTATACACATTTAGTAAGCCTTAGGTCGAGATGGTATTCACCGGACTGAATTAGATGAATATTTATGGGCCTAGTTGATTTTTGGCCCAAAATAAACCGTGACCGAAAATATTTGCTACAGTACCATGAAGAGATTCCGTAATGGCTCCATTATAAATTCATAAAACAGCTTGCCCCAGGGACCCTATTTTCGCTTAACTTTATCTTTATATTGATATTTTAACTACTGAATGACCTAAAATAACAAAAAGAACATTACCTCATTAATATGGCATAGAGAGACTCATGCTAGGCACCCATGTAGGAGCCTACTCCACAAATGTGACGATTCGTTACTTTTTAACTTTCAGGTTTCATTTTAGCTTCCGACTGCAGGGCCGGCTCAAGGTACCGGCAACTCGGGCAGTTGCCCGGGGCGCCACATGCTAAGGGGCGCCACGTCATGCGTTTGGGATCTTCCAAATACAAAGCGAAAAATCTAAAAATAAATAAAAAAATAAAATGAAAAAAAAGTCAAATGTGAAAATTTCCTGATGTGGAGTAAAATTTTCAGGGATTATAACATTATATTAGCCAATAGCATTAGAGACTACCATTAAAGCTAAGGTCAGTTTGGCCCGACATGGGATGACATGTCACATGGTTGATGTGGCCGCGTAGGTGAGCGTTGAGCACAAATTACATACGCCTGGCAGCGCTGCCATCCTATGATATCTCATCAGTGTTGCCACTTTGTGGAATTTTTGCATTTTTTGTGGATTTACCTCAGACAAAAGTGGCAACACTGTCTCTTATATTTTCATACATGGTTCCATTTTGAGAATGTTTAGTTGTACTTTGAGTGAATATCGTTAATTGTAATAAACTCTTTATTCCTACATTTGTAGTTTTCCTCATTGTGAACAAATTTTAAAATTATACTTGTAAGGGCGCCGAAGTTCAGCTTGCCCGGGGCGCCAGCAACCTAGGGCCGTCCCTGCTTCCGAGGATTATTCTCAAACAATTTTATTCCGCTTTCGTATGGATTAATTCATTCTTACTTTGATTCTATTAGTACCCATTAACACCCTCATAATAAAGGCGATAGAAGAAGCGATCAGCTGATCTCAAATCCAACAACCAGTCCAAAATTGCCGCCAAGTTGTGGCTTTGTAAATATAGGATTAGTTCTTAGCGGCCAAGGATGCTATAAAATTAAATAGATATAAATAAGAAATTACATTAAACAAATGATGATAAAACGCTCTCAACAGGGTTCACACCTACACCGTTTTGAGCAGAAGGGAGTGCGCTAGCCACTACATTACGACGGAATAAAAGTTAATGCGACCTGTCATATACTCGTATTTAAAAAAAAACGAGGAAATGCATAACGCTTTCACGGCGAGGCATTTTACGTGTTAACCCTCCTGCACTCGCGGAAGTGACCAGCATTTCATTCAGGCTACTTGGTGCAACGTCCCATAAATGGAATATCATGCGTGAACACTCGCCTTCTAAACTCAAAAGGTTATAGGTTCGAACCCTGGTGGGGGCGATTTTTTATCATGAAAATCGTACGTGCTTATGTATATATGGGATTCCAGTGTTGAGGAAATGCTTCAAGCGCGCGAACTTTCCAAATACCAACTGATATGTACTTGAGAGAACTGTATGCCCAAGCCTGTCGCTAATAGAAGTCTATATAAGGAATTCTCGTGAAAAGGAGAATGCGCGAATGAATGCCTGTAGGTGTCTATCTGTAGAGTCGCTGAAGAAATGGCTGAAATAATTGTGCATGTACAGTATATGTATATATATATATATATAATATATATATGAAAATTATTTCACGAAGGTAACACGTGAAAAATATTTATGATGAATAAAACCACGAAGGAAAGGAAACACAAAATGGTGCTCAAGCGCTTTCGTCTAATGACATCCTCAGGAACACTGAAGTATATAAAAAGGTTAAGCCTATATATAGGTTACAGAAAGAAAAAAAAGAAAAAATAAATAACATACATACACACAAACACACATATATATATATATATATATATATATACATACATATCTATATATACAAATACATACATACATACATACATACATACATATATATACAATAAACAGAGAAGTAAAAATAATAAAAAATTAAAAATTAAAACCTTAAAGGATTACCAATGAGGCGTACAGATTGTAAGGAAAAATATCGATTTTTAGCACAAGATCAAATGGATTATAAAAATACAAATTTATACTGGAACTCTGCCGGGTTTTAGCACAATGCTGCCTATGGTCAGGTTTCGATATAAAAAAAAAAAAAATAAAAAAAAAAAAATAACATGCAAATTAAAAGTTAATCGATTTTTAGCACAAGATCAAATGGATTATAAAAATACAAATTTATACTAGAACTCTGTCCGGGTTTTAACATATTGCTGCCTATGGTCAGGTTTCGATATATAAAAAAATAAAATGCAAATTAAAAGTTAATAAAGTAGAAGACAAGTTTACCAAAGATTTAATGTTTTACACTTCTTATCTAAATCTGCTTGAAAGGAATTCAACATAACAGGATCGAGTTGAAAAAGACCTTTGCTTATGTTGAAGTTATTTGAAAGTGGGATAATGGCAGACTCAAGAATATTTCTATTAACAATGTTGCTTGAATGGAATAAAACTGAAGCATTATTCCAATCAATACAGTGGGCTAACTCTGACAAAATGGACAAAAAGGGCACTGGACAACTGTCCTGTTCTAACGGAATATTGATGCTGTTTTATACGTGTGTGCAAATCCTTTCCCGTCTGACCTATGTAAAAGGAATCACATTGTTTACAACCAATTTTATAGATAATGCCTGAATTATTGGTAGGGCTATTTTTACTATGATATTTTTCACAATATTGTTATATGAAAATACTACATTAATATCCAAAAGTTTAAGTACATTTAAGTACATTACCTATATCCGAGAATCTGGGGGTTGGCATCCTTGGTTGCGGTACGTCGACGATATTTTGTGTATCTGGCCCATGAATCGTGACCTGGATAGCTTCCTCCTCAGTTAAATGATCAAGTCCCCTCCATTAAGTTACTTTAGAAGTTGAGCAAGACAATTCAATCCCATTTTTGGATGTGCGTGTACATAGGGAAAAGCCCAGGTTTTAAGTTTAGTATCTATCGGAAAACGACAAACATTTGTCCTACGTACACTTTACTCGGGACATGATACCCCATTAAGAAGGCCATATTTTCATCAATGTTTCTCCGCGCCCTTAGGATCGCCAGTCCGGAATACATCGATGCCGAATTGGAAAAAATCAACGGTATTGGAAGTGATTTGTGTTATCCATCTGCGTTTATGGAATCTTGTCTCAACAAGGCAAAACGAACTTTCTATCGTGTCAATATTAACACTCGTACTTTGTCAAAAAATTTTTAGTACTTCCATTTTTCCCGGGCTTTTTAGCATTGCTATGTACTTAAACTTTGGATATTAATGTAGTATTTTCATATAAAACAATATTGTGAAAAATATCATAGTAAAAAAATAGCCCTACCAATAATTCAGGCATTATCTATAAAATTCGTTGTAAACAATGTGATTCCTTTTACATAGGTCAGACGGGAAAGGATTGCACACACGTATAAAACAGCATCAATATTCCGTTAGAAACAGGACAGTTGTCCAGTGCCATTTTTGTCCATTTGTCAGAGTTAGGCCCACTGTATTGATTGGAATAATGCTCAGTTTTATTCCATTCAAGCAACATTGTTAATAGAAATATTCTTGAGTCTGCCATTATCCAACTTTCAAATAACTTCAACATAAGCAAAGGTCTTTTTCAACTCGATCCTGTTATGTTGAATTCCTTTCAAGCAGATTTAGATAAGAAGTGTAAAACATTAATCTTTGGTAAACTTGTCTTCTACTTTATTAACTTTTAATTTGCATTTATTTTTTTATATATATCGAAACCTGACCATAGGCAGCAATATGTTAAAACCCGGACAGAGTTCTAGTATAAATTTGTATTTTATAATCCATTTGATCTTGTGCTAAAAATCGATTAACTTTTAATTTGCATGTTATTTTTTTTTTTTTTTTTTTTTTTTTTTTTTTATCGAAACCTGACCATAGGCAGCATTGTGCTAAAACCCGGCAGAGTTCCAGTATAAATTTGTATTTTTATAATTTGATCTTGTGCTAAAAATCGATATTTTCCTTACAATCTGTACGCCTCATTGGTAATCCTTTAAGGTTTTAATTTTTAATTTTTTATTATTTTTACTTCTCTGTTTATTGTATATATATGTATGTATGTATGTATGTATGTATGTATTTGTATATATAGATATGTATGTATATATATATATATATATATATATATATATATATATATATGTGTGTTTGTGTGTATGTATGTTATTTATTTTTTCTTTTTTTCTTTCTGTAACCTATATATAGGCTTAACCTTTTTATATACTTCAGTGTTCCTGAGGATGTCATTAGACGAAAGCGCTTGAGCACCATTTTGTGTTTCCTTTCCTTCGTGGTTTTATTCATCATATATAATATGTGTGTGTGTGTGTGTGTGTGTGCCAGCAGTTTCTTCACCCCCAATCATTTCGTCAACAACACACTTCGAGTCAGACTCCTTTAGTGACACAACTCTTACAAGCAAATACCTGCAATTATTCATTTGTTCTCGACCCGACGACGATTCGAGAGCTGTTGCTGCTGCCTCCTCCACATCAAGCGTTTCCATAAGGAATCACACCTCCAAGGCATGCAGCTCAATCTATTTGCACCAGTCGTGAGTGAGCCACTAATATGTGACGACCAGTTTTTGACGCCGTTCGGTGGGCATAGTTGCCATTTCTATTTTAATTGTAAGCACTCAAATTCATTCGTGCATCTACTTTCGTTAATTATTAATCTACAATTGCACATCCATGTAATTCAACTGATAACTGCTGCACAATATAATTAATCAATCATTCAATTTAAATCTCATTTATTTTGTATACTGTACTTGCATCTGCTCATTTGTGATCATTATTTGTGACGATCATTATATCGTTTCGTTTTAATTAAATGAAGAAAACTCACTCTCTTGAAAACTTAATGACATAGTAGTCTTATAACTGAAGAGCAGATAGTGACTTCAGTCAAGCAAGCAATTTTTTAATTAATCTAATTACATTTATTATAGGACTTACAATCTAGGTCACTACACACACACACACACACACACACACATATATATATATATATATATATATATATATATATATATATATATATATATATATAACTAGGATCTTTGGATGACGAGCTTTAACGAAAGGGTAAAGCAACGTGAACTCTGACAACGATAAATTAAACATAAAAATAATTATTTAAAAATACAAGTCTGTATACAGGAGGATTGCGATTGCAAATACTTGTGGTTTTTAGTCCAATTTGTGTAGAGCAAGCCTGAGGTAGTAGTATAAGTGTAACTGTGATTGATACAAATAGATTTGTGCTGCCTAGTGGCAGATTAACGCATGGGCCCAGGGACCTCGGTGAACTAGGGGTGTTTCAGGAAAAATCATTGAAACACTGCGATGGAAAAAAATTAGTCAACCTTCGACACTTAATTATCACTGAAACTTAAATTAATACAACTTATAAAAATCATAATTATTAATCCTGTGCAATAAATTCAAATTAGCGAAACTGTCAGTGACACAAATCTTACCGTCTTACGCCTGGCTCCAAAACACGTGCTAAAAACAGCAAGAACTGAGGCAAAAGGTGTTTCGAATTGATTCAAATCACACGTTTTAGATAATAGCCAAAGCTTCGTAGGATCAAACATGTGCTGCTGTGCGTTCATAGCAGTTAGACGCAATGTTCAATGTCATTTTTCATTCTTTTGAGTTCATTTACTAGTTTACCCCAGTGACTTGGAACAGAATTTTCCTAAGAAACTCATACAGTTCAAATTCTTTGTACAGGATAAACCAGTCAAATCTCGAGCCAAATTGCTGGAAATTTTAGGGCAAAGTTGGCCTTCACATCAACATTCCCTAAAGTGTTCATTGCTCTTAGAACCTTCCTGATCCTACCAGTTACGAACTATGGAGAACACATTCTCGAAAATGGCTAGGATAAAAAATGAAGTGAAGTTAACAATGCATCACAGGCGTCTTAATGCTTTGTCTTTGATGGCAGTTGAATCAGAACTGGTGCAACATATTGACTTTGACCACGCAATACATGATTTTTTTCCTCCCTCAAAGCTTGGAAGAAACCGATCATTTAAAAGGTAAGACATTGTCATGAGATTTTTTTTTCACATTTGGTTACATGATGTGGCACATTTATGCGATCCCATGCATCTAAGTCACTGTTTATCCTGAAAACAGGATAGGAAAAGTTCATGTGTTTGCACATTCCCACTTTTGTTTCGCCATGTTTTAATTCAAATGATCACGTGACTCGTTCCAAGCAATCAGCGTCATTCAGTCTTCTCTCGTCAGGCGCTAATCTGTGGTTTCTCACAACCATGCCTAAATCCAATCGCCTGAAATTGTTTATGCGCGACTTTTTTAGGCATAATGGAAAAAATAACTAAGTCAGTTTCCTATAGTGCTGTGACAGTTACTTTTTTAACTAATTACAGTTATTAGTTACTGCCTCAAATAAGTAACTTGTTACTATCGCGAAAAAGTAACTATTTATTAGTTGCTGTTTCAAAAAGTAACTAGTTACTATTTCAGAAGTTAATTACTTTCGACGTTTTTTCCTTGGTTTTAACGAGCGTCTGGTCCTGATAAAAGTGCTTTGCTTGACAAGTAATACTTATATCATCATGCAAAGCTGGGCACTTGCGTTTTTTTTGCGGTACTGCGGTACTGCGGTACTACCGCACTACCAAACCGGTACCGCATAACGCAGTACCGCAAAGGATCGCTGAAAGTACAGCCTGTACTTTCAGCGATCCTTTGCGGTACTGCGTTATGCGGTACCGGTTTGGTAGTGGTAGTACCGCAGTACCGCAGTACCGCAAAAAAAAACGCAAGTGCCCAGCTTTGTATAATAATAATGTCAATAAACTTTCACTGTACGCAATATGTACATCGAACAAGACTTTATGCAAAAGAGTAGCCACTAACTTTTTGTCCTCGCAGGAAAAAAGTAACTGGTGCAAGTTATATTCATGTTTTTTTTTGATAACTTGTTACAATTACTCGATCGGAAGATGTAACAGTCAGGGGTCACCAACCTTTTTTTTGTTCACCGCCCACTTTTACGATTTTTTGAAAATTAAAAAAGCTTATCGCCCACCTTAGATCAAAAAGAATAAATGAACATAAGCGATAAAATAAATAATAAATAAATGTTTAATTACCTTTAATGTGAGCCCACTAATGGGCGCTACCGCTCAGGTTGGTGACCCCTGATGTAACTAGATACCGTTACAGTTACTCAAAAAAGTAACAGTTACTGAGTGACTAGTTACGTCACAACACTGGTTCGTAATGCGGTTATTTTACCAGGTTTTATGTGCGGCAAAATTAGAGTTAATTTAGGTATGGCTTATTGTAATAGGATTTGCTTTATTATTAATTAATTATTATTAATACAGTGTATAAACATTCAAAGAAGTCTATTTATTAATGCAATTTGATACATCATGTTTTTAATGGGGCTAGTGGGGGCCCCTAGTGTTGTTTGTGCCTAAGGCCACAATAAATTTTAATCTACCTCTGGTACTGCTTTAGGGAGGAAACGCAGACTTTTGATGTATCTTGCTCCTGAAGAACCATGCGCCTGGATAATAGCTAGAGTAGGGTGGATCGATTTTACATTTTTTTCGACTTCCTATTCTAATAGAGACAAAAACTTGCGCATGCATGAGAAAATAGCCTCTGCAAAATCTTAGCTTAATAGGTAATCATCTTCTGCCCCGGCAGAGCGATGAAAATCATATTTTAATAGTCAAAAACGTATTTTTAAACCCTAGCCTAGAGTCATAAAATTTTGCGTGTGTTATTTCATGCCTAAGCAACGATATAAATGCTATGGGAAATATATAAATGCATTATTTAAGACAAAGAGCCGATCTGAAAATATGTATATTATACATATTTTCAGATCGGCTCTTTGTCTTAAATAATGCATTTATATATTTCCCATAGCATTTATATCGTTGCTTAGGCATGAAATAACACACACGCAAAATTTTATGACTCTAGGCTAGGGTTTAAAAATACGTTTTTGACTACTAAAATATGATTTTCATCGCTCTGCCGGGGGCAGAAGATGATTACCTATTAAGCTAAGATTTTGCAGAGGCTATTTTCTCATGCATGCGCAAGTTTTTGTCTCTATTAGAATATGGAAATCGAAAAAATGTAAAATCGATCCACCCTAAGCTAGAGGGGTCTGCAATACAAACTGACGAAAATTGTACGAAAACGAATATAAATTTGAATATGCTTTGAACGGGGTTAACATAGGGCAATGTTGCTTTCAGTTGTGGTGAACTACGTACGTAAGCTTTAGTACATTGACCCCATGCTTGTTTGGTAATGCTGCTGCGGCGAGCTGCTCGTACCCTGAAATGGGTGTATGGGCGGAAAATGTTCTGTGTGACTTGTCGGAAAGCCTGTTGACGGTAGGCTCACTATAATAAAGTAATTGATTAAAATTGAAATGTTTACAGGGTCACCAATTTGGTCTTTCGACCAAATAAACAATATTTAATAAAGGAGCCAAAAAGGGCTTTGTAGTTTTGGTTTAATCATCAAAATAAATTAATTATTTATTTACAGTGATTAACAATTATTTGCAAGGAATTGTGTATTATTATGAATGAATCATTACTGACAATGAGTAATTTTATACAGGATAAAAGTTAAATGATACAATTGTGATAAGAAACAATAATTAAGGCAACAAAATATATGGTATTTAACATACAACAATAAACCTAATTATGGTCGTAAATCCGTGGGTTAGATTCAACGATAATGAAGACACTTCTAAAAGTCTAATTCGGTTAGACAGAGTTTGTTGAAGTTATAGGCGTTGTAATACGAATAATCTATCACGACGTAGTAAAACACTGTAGACCAAGTGAGTTGGTCTATGCAAAAGGTTTACAAACCTGGGTTTGGTGGTGGGTATAGGCTGTGAGACGCAAGAGCCTATGAACAGGATGAATGATGAAATTTTTGTTGAATGTAAGTGAAGATGAGAAGGTCGAATGGATGGATGTTGAGTGAAACAAAGGTCGGACGAATGACGTCGAGTGAGTTTTGCGGTCGCCGTCGAGAGGGAGCGGAGGTTCAGTGACGAATTAAGGTCGGAGAACACAGAGCGAATGGGGTGAAGAACGAGGAATGATCAATGAGTGTTTGAGAGCGAATTGAACTGGACTCGCCTTTTATAGACGTTCTGGTAGTGTGGTTGTTTGGCGCAAATTTATTGGGAGAGAAAATAAAATTTGCCTTTTCTAAGTTTATTCCTGCCCACGTGTTTGGACTTTACTACCTTCTTTACATCTTCAATCCATGAAAAGGATGCGAGGAAAAGGAATTTCTGGTATGCCTCTACGTATATAAGGTGGTGTAATGGTTAGCATCGCTGACCAGGAATCCATCGACCTCGGGTTCGATTCCCGGCTAGGCGAAGTGACAATCAGCTTCCCAGCTGTTCATTCTTTCATATAAAAAACTGGTTGGTAGGTAACTGGATACCCTGGGTAGCCTAGTGGTTAAGGCGCTGGGCGAGGATTCTGTAATTTCTGACTTTTTTGGTGGGTGGTGTTGGTTCGGATTCAGTTGAGCTGTAGTATATGTAATTTTGTGGCTACCACAGTCTTAACAAGTTTTGAAAAATCGGAAACCCCGCCCATTTTATACGTCAAACCAATCCGAGTTAATCTTATACCCGAGTTAGGCGTATACGCAGTTAGGTGGTCCTTCTAGGTTGGTTAGTAATTTCCCATTTACGTCACCAACTTTCGATCATTCAGGGGTCATTGGCGTTGCCAAAGAATAAGTGGAATAAGTGGTCACAACTCTCTCTCTCTCTCTCTCTCTATATATATATATATTTATTTATTTATTTATTTATTAGTACAACTTTATATGACAACTTTATATATATATATATATATATATATATATATATATATATATATATGATACACACAGACAGTTACTGGCTACCCCTAATACATCTACATCACTTATACTTAAATTGGCCGACTCGCACGTTACCCAATTCTACAAAGAATTCCGAGTTCACATGTGCGTTAAAGTCCCCCATTATTATACAGTGAGAAAAAAAAAAATATATATATTATATATATATATATATATATATATATATATATATATATATATACTGTATATTTTTTTTTTTTTTTTTTAGTTCGGGAAGAACCGATTCGCCTCTATTTAAAGGGCATATCTCAGCGGAAAAACAAAGAAAAAGTGAGAGGAAAGACAGAGGAAAAAGAAAGGGTGGAGGGGACAGTCGAAGTGAAAAAGACCAAGGATGACAAGGACTGCAGGGTCGAGCCCATCATCCTTGGGTGCTAGGGCCGGGAGGGCGCACGTGAAACCTCCAGGAACAAGCACGTACAAACGAGCACAAAGAGCACTCAAGAGCACGAGCTTAGAACCCCCTTGCGGGGATATACTGTATATATAATATATATATATATATATATATATATATATATATATATATATATATAATATATTATATATATAATATATATATATATATATAAAAACCAAATATTCTCACTGTATAATAATGGGGGACTTTAACGCACATGTGAACTCGGAATTCTTTGTAGAATTGGGTAACGTGCGAGTCGGCCAATTTAAGTATAAGTGATGTACAGTAGATGTATTAGGGGTAGCCAGTGGTAATTTTACATACGTTAGTGATATGAGTGGTACCACCAGGTGGATTGATCATTGTCTCACTAGTAATAATCTAAAGGATCGAATTGTTAGAGTTCATATTCTGCATGATTTCCTTCTTTCTGATCATAGACCATTAGAAATATTAATTAACGTTACCAATTTATGCGCAACACGACTTAACAAGAACTCAATAGGTAAGAATAATCGCGTCGATTGGTCCAATGTTACGATGCAGCAGAGAATAGAATACAAAGACAGAACAAGTCACCTCTTTAATAATTTAGAAATTTTGCACCTTGCCTGTAATAATCCTTGCTCAAATGATTCTCACTGTAAACTCATAGATATTATAGTAAGATAATATCCTTGTTAAGAGAAGCAGGAAGCCCCCTGATTAAATCTTACAACTATCATACTAAGATTATTCCTGGATGGAATGATTTTATTGCCACCCTGAAGAGGGAATCGAAAGACGCCTATGATTTGTGGTGCTTTCATGGTAGACCCAGATTAGGACCAGTATACTTGAATATGTGTAGAAGTCGGGGTCAGTATAAGGCGGCCATAAGGCGATGTAAACAGGAAGAAGAGTCTATTCGAGCATCAAAAGCCTCCGACAATCGATGGGGTGTCGGGGGAGGATGAAATTGCAAAGCTGTGGAAAAACCACTATTCTAACATTTTTAACAGTGTGAGTAGGGATAATCTTAAGATAGATTGCAGCGAAACGATTGTGGGAGGGACAAGGGAAAATACTTTGATATCATTTTCTGAAGTAAAGAGGTTAATTAAAGAGTTAAAGACTGATTCTGCGTCAGGGGTAGATGACTTATCGAATGAGCACTTAAAATATGCAAAAGACGTAGTATGTCTGCATATATCATTGCTCCTATCAGCCATGCTGGCTCATAGCTATATCCCTGCAGAGTTCATGAGGGTATATATCTTGACCCTGGTCAAAAATAAGTACGGAGACATTCTGTCCAGCAATAATTTCAGGCCTATTGCTGTCGCTTCCTGCTTCCCGAAACTACTAGAAAAACTCTTGTTACGCCGATTAAATGATTTCCTATGGACATCTAATCAGTTTGGCTTTAAAAGGTCCCACTCACTGACCTGTGTATCTATGTACTTAAAGAAACAATATCTAAATACATTGACAGTAATTCAACCATTTATAGCTGTTTCCTTGATATAAGTAAGGCATATGATAAGGTGAATCACAATATTTTATTTGCAAAACTAGAAGACAGGAAGGTTCCCATGTATATATTAAATTTATTGAAATTTTGGTATTTCCACAATCTTTCACTGTTAGGTGGGGCAATGTACTATCCGAGTGTTTTGGCTCCTCTTGCAGGGTGAGACAAGGCTCCTTGCTCTCCCCTATACTGTTTAATGTGTATATCGACGGATTAATTGCTTCACTTAATGAGGCAACAGTGGGATGTATAGATAACACAAGGATAAATAACTTAGTTTATGCCGATGATATGGTGTTAATAAGTCCCTCTGTTAAAGGTCTGGATCGGCTACTAAAAGTCTGCGAAGTGTATTCGCAGAAACATGATATTCTTTTTAATGTTACAAAAACTAAGGTTATGCAGATTCATACTAAAAGCTGTAATCAGCCAACTGATATAAGGTTTAAAATGAATGGTAAGTAATTGAGGAAGTACAAGAGTTTAAGTATTTGGATCAAACTATTACCAGCTCCTTGAGTGATGACTCGGATATAAGAAAACAATCTCGAAGCCTGTGTGCTAAAGCGAATATGACCATAAGGAACTTTCGATTATGTACAAGTGAAGCTAAAGACACTCTCTTTCGTACCTTCTGCAGTAATATATACGGGCAGCAACTGTAGGTGAATTATAAAAAATGTTCTGGCAGAACTCTAAATTTGCTGTACAACAGGTCGTTTAGACTCGCATAAATTACCCCCGAGATGCTCAGCTTCGCAAATGTTTGCTACCCGCAATGTCCCGAGCTTCCCGGAGGTAACAAGACGTGTTCAACACAGTCTAATGCAAAGAATTAAAAAATCAACCAACCCGATCATCCAAGCTATCCATGAGTCTGCATTTATCCTCTAAGCTATGGACTTCTTGGTACGAAAACATCTGTCTGTAGCTCCACTTAACTTCGACATTACAGTATTTTCTAATCAATTGTATATATTTTATCCTTAGTATATGAACTGTCATTGTATTAATAATATTTGTCGTATGGACTATAGTCTGTTAATAAACCGTTTTCGTTTTCATTTCATTTATATATATATATAACGTAAAGAACGACGCTTGTATAGGAGGTATTCCGCGCAAGACGAGAGAGAGAGAACGAAACAAATGAAAAAATGAGGTAACCACCCGGGAATCGAACCCGGGATCTTCCGATTGCCGGTCAGATGCGATAACCATTACACCATGGGCCTCACTCTTCCAAATGCCGTAATTCTTTACATACTCGCAGAAACCAATGCCCCAAGGGGGCACCTCCGCATGCCGTAACATTATGCGTGTTTGCAGTTTTATATATATATATATATATATATATATATATATATCCCCCCATTATCCCCCGCAGCCACAGTCGAGAGGACCAATCAGTGAGAAGTATACAGCGTGCCACATCCCCTACCCTGGAGTAACGGAAAATTCTTTCCCTCACACAGCTTGAGTCATCCCCACCCAATACCCCCTTTTTGAGTCACTTCACCAACATGGAAATTAATGCATACCTGCAACTCTGTGGTATCTGTAAAGCTGCAACGGATGAGAACAGAGGCGATGAGGTGCAATTTTTGTCAGCTACTTTTTGATTTTAAATGCCTAGAATGGGGAGATGAAAAAATCTCCCTTATAACGAACGCAAAGCAGTTTAATGGGATAAAATTTTTCTGCGAGAACTGCTTGACCGAATTAAACTCTTTACGGTATTTAAAGCAGAAAGAGACTACGAGAAGAGAATGAAGAGGAAAGTGGAAACAAAGAACAGTGGAAAACGGAAGAAACGGAGAAAGGCGAAATAGAAGAATTCAAATACCGTCACAAAATGAGGCCGAAAACACACAGGCGACAAAGAGTGTAAAGACAACACACAGCATAAGGGCAACGAAGGACACAAACACAACTAGCACAAATAGGACAAGACAAGAGGGCAGTCAAGTAAACGAAGTAAAACTGTCCCCCAATAAGGAGCAAAACACAAAAGCCAAGAGTAAATATGGGGAAGGAATTATATGCAGGTATTATATAAAAGATAATTGCAGATTTAAAAGAGGACAATGTATATATGAACATCCCCCAATATGCAATTTCTTCTATAATAATGGTCATTGTAAATTTGGAGACGGATGTAAATTCTACCACCCGGACATTTGCAGAACTTACGCAAAATACGGAACCTGCAAATTCGGGAATAAATGCTACTATCAACATCTCCCGACGGACTCAACGAACAAAGGAAAAAGTTTAAATGACAATAGGAATAAAAATAACAATAGGAACAACAATAGGAACACAATAAGCGAACAAGAAAATTTTTTCAACATCTCAGACACCTTACGAATGCTAAATGTCATCCACATGCAGTTGACACAGCTGGAAACCCCCGAGCCAAATCGCTACCGGGCAAGAAGCTACCAATACAAGTAGGAGGAAACGGATCTCTTTCGGAGGATCATAGAGCAACGAATCAAGCGATATCGAAGGAAAACGAACTTGAAATGCACAAGGGGCAACGAAAAACAGAGAACATAAAAATTGTCCTGGCTAATATTCAAGGAATAAGACCAAACCAATCACTCAATAAGGTTTCGTACCTGAAAGGATTTATGGACGAAACAAGGGCGGACATCGCATGCCTCACAGAAACTCATCTTAAAGATTGCCAAGGAAATTGTGAAAACTGCGAACATTGTATTGATAAGAAAGAGATAAATATAGAGGGCTTCAACTTACTAAGAGCGGATAGAACGACGAGACGGAAAGGTGGCTGTGCTATATATGTACAGGAAGGTCATATGACAGAGACGATAATAAGTAAATCAAACAGCTATGTGGAACTCCTAGCAGTGAAAATAGAAAAACTAAACTTGATAGTAATAGTCATCTATAGACCTCCAAGCACCCCAACCGAAAAATTCTCGGAGGCCATTGATGACATTAGAAAGCTAATAAAGGCCATAAACCCTCCATCCCCCAATATAATGATCTGCGGAGACTTTAACTTCCCATTTATAAAATACAAAAAGGTGAATAGGAATATATATATTCACCAGGACAAGGGGGGCACAAGAGAAGATCAGGAACAAGCAAAAATGTTGATGGCTCTCACAAACGAGTTTATGCTGACACAGGAGATAACAGAAAATACCAGAAAAAATAACTGCCTGGATCTGGTATTCACGAATAACACGAACTTGATTGCTGATATAAAAATAACCCCAACCATTATCTCAGACCACAACTTAATCGAGATATCAACAAATATGATGGCAGCATTAGAAGACAATACACATATTGTGGAAAGAAGTAAATTCGGGGCCTTTAACTTAAACTCGAAGACTATAAATTGGGAAGCAATCAGATCGCACATGGCCCAAATAGAATGGAGAACAATTTTCGAGAATAAAACAACTGAAGAAATGCTAACAACTTGGAGGAAAAAACGCTGAGAATTTTAGAAAAATATGCTCCGAAATCACAGCCAAAAGGAAAGAGGAGCTGGCTAGAAAGGCAAAAGAGAAGACTATTCCGCAAAAGAAAGAGAGTGGAGGCGAAGTTAGGAAACTGCGGAGATAATGCAGGAAAAAATAAAAGAAAAACTGGAGGGTATCGATAGGGAAATACAAGCCCTGATTAAGGACCATACAGAGAGGGAAGAGGAAAAGGCGGTAGAAGCAATAAAGGAAAATCCAAAATACTTCTATAGCTATGCAAAAAGGAAAACAAAAACGCGCGCCGCTATTGGGCCCTTAAGGACGGGAAATAATGAACTAACCGACGATCCAAAAGAAATATCTGATACATTGAGAGCTCAATATGAATCAGTTTTCAGTACCCCAAAAAGTGACAAAGCGATACCTGACATAAATGCATTCTTTGAAGAGGAATTGCAAGGAGAGTATATAACAGACTTTGAGTTTACACCAGAAGATGTAGCGAGAGCTATAGACAAATGAAACTACATTCAGCTGCAGGTCCGGACAATTGGAACGCATTATTGATTAAAAACTGTAAAAATGAAATAGCTACACCTTTATACTGGATATGGAGAAGATCCCTAGACACTGGGGAAATACCGAGCATCTTGAAAAGAGCAAACATTGTCCCTATATATAAAGGAGGGGACAGATCTCAAGCAAAGAACTATAGACCAGTGTCATTGACGTCCCACCTCACCAAAGTATTTGAAAGAATAGTTAGAGAGAAAATTTATGATTTCCTGGAGACACGGGAAAGATTCAACGAAAATCAGCATGGATTCCGATCAGGTAGATCATGCCTATCACAACTAATAGAGCACTACAACAATATCCTAGATGCATTGGAAGGCAATGACAACTACGATGTTATATACACAGATTTTGCTAAAGCTTTCGATAAATGTGACCATGGTATAATAGACATAAAATTAAAGACATGGGAATAACAGGCAAAGTGGGAAAATGGATCTACAACTTCCTTAGTGATCGTCTGCAGGTCGTCAAAATTCAAGGTATATCATCATCAGAATCGGAAGTACGCAGCTCAGTACCACAAGGGACAGTACTGGCCCCACTCCTGTTCATTATCATGCTAACAGACATAGACAGCGGAGTAAACAGCAATAGTATAGTAACATCCTTTGCAGACGATACAAAGATCAGCAGAAAAATCAGCGATGTACATGACGTGGAGGCCTTGCAGAGGGACACGAACAAAATATACAAATGGTCAGAAGACAACAACATGTCATTCAACGCCGAGAAATTTCAGCTCTTGAGATATGGTAGAAAAGAAGAACTTAAACAGCATATTATGCTCCAGATAGACAGGAAATTCAGAGAAGCATGAAAGCGATTGATCTCGGGATAATAATGACAGATGATGCGAAATTCGAAACACAAAATCAGATAGCGATAAATAAAGCAAAAAGAGTCGCCGGACAGGTTCTAAGAACGTTCAAGAGAAGGGACAGGACAGTAATGATTCCCCTGCTAAAAACACTGATTATACCAAAACTTGAATACTGCTCAGTTTTGACGTCCCCATATAAAAAGGAAGAAACTAATAAACTAGAAGAAACGCAAAGGCATTTCACAGCCAAGATTGATGGCTGCAAAGAACTCAACTACTGGGAAAGACTACGTAAACTAAATCTGTACTCACTGGAAAGAAGAAGAGAGAGGTACATCATAATCTACATATGGAAAATGATCGAAAAACTGGTACCAAACCTAAAACTAAACCCAATTACCATTCAAACAACACTGGAAAATAGGAAAGGCAGAATGTGTAGTGTTCCCAAATTAAAGCACGACAAGGGACCTCCTCAACCCTGAAGGAAAATAGCTTGGTTGTCAGGGGGCCAAGACTTTTCAACCAGCTTCCTAAGGACCTCAGAAACGTAACGGGGGTCAAAGTTGAAGTCTTCAAGAAAAGACTGGATGCCTGGCTCAGGACAGTACCAGATGAGCCGGGCGTGCCTGGCTATGTACGGTGGAGAGCGCAAGAAAGCAACTCGCTCCTCCACCAGGCCAGACCTAGAGGCGGGGCCACCAGCTTGACCTCCGTGTGAAGAGAGACCAACGCACGAAACAACATAAGGTTCATAAGGGTATATATATATATATTTTTTTTTTTAATTGGGGTTGTTTAACCTCCTTCGCAACATCTAAGGTCATATGACGGAGGGGACCTACAGCTTTACGTGGGATCCGAACCACGGGTCGCTACATAATCTGGTCGCAGAGGACGGTCTCCCATCCAACTACTACCCAGACCCAATGTCGCTTAACTTCGCTGATCTCCGAGAAGCGGTGTTACGACATCGGCCACTACGTAGCCCGATATATATATATATATATTAGATATATATATATATATATATATATAGGCAGAGTGTATATACAAAGAGGCAGAGTCATGTCAATGTCAATCGTTTTTTTTTTTTTGTCATGAAGTGCAAGAAATTAACCAGAGATGAATTTTACGAGATTTTTTCATTGCAAAATCAGCAATAATATCTTCAAATGATGCTTTTCGCACAATCTCATTCTCAATAGAGAGTAGTGCAAGGGAAGACAAGCGTTGTTGTCCCATGGTTGATCGGAGACAGTTTTTTATCAGCTTTAGCTTCGAAAAAGAACGCTCCCCTTCACAATTCGTTCCCAAGATGGCAAGATACATTATTAGAGCAATGTAAACATTCGGAAAGCTGCTGATCAGCTTGTCAGATATTGGGGCTTTGAGCATATCTGCCACTGTTTTTTCTCCTTGTTTACATACATACCTCTACCAAATTTTCTACCTGACAATGAAAAGTCAGAATCATCAATATTCTGAGATGGGGTGATATCAGCAAAATAGGATCTCAAATCTGCAGTGACTTCTGTCCAGAGTGCAGGATCACTGGCAGGCTTAGGCCTACTAGTAAAGTCACCATCTGATGTTAGCTTTGGAGTCTGTGATTTTTTCTACCGCATCATCTGCTTCCAAAGGGACATTGGCCTGTTCTTAACTTGATCTACCCTCTATGTTAAAATAAGATTCTGCTTCAGGAACATTTTCACAAGTTTCACTATTATCCTAGTCCAACTGTATCATTAATGGTGATGAGTCCATTGGAGTTTCTGCACTATCACTTTTCACATCCTTCTTTATGAACTTCAGAATAGATCCCTTGATCCCCTTCAATGCTTCATCCTTCTTTTCTCGTTTATTTCCTCTTCTCATGTCCTGACTCATGCTTTCTTTTATATCCATCTGACATATTGGAAGACTGGGGAGGGTTGGGTCACCTAAAATGAGAAAAAAATTGTATATGAATAACAAACAAACGCTTTATTTCAGACTCAACAGGTACAAACATTATACAAGAGGTCCATAGAAGATTAAGAGATAGTTGTCTGGAGCACTGACTAAGTAGGCCAATGAATCACTGTGTATAATGAGCATACAATTGCCTACGCCAATGCTTCCAGATTTCAGATTTATAAAATATATCGGAGACCAGTCCACTAACCATGGCTTCTATTATCTTATTGACTGACTCACCAAGCTAAATGACACTGGCACAGTTAGGCACCTTATTGACTACAAACAGCATACTGACGCTAGAAGGAGCACCATTTACAAATCTTGGCGTCCTTAATAAACTCCTAAAAATATTATTATATGCAACATATAATTTTCTCAAATTGTACATCCTGTAGTTCCACTACAAATGAGCTGTATACATTGGAGTACAAAAAGTTTTGAACAAAATCAACTTAACATCTAATGTACACATATGAAATTCTAACCAAAGTATTTCCCTAAGCATATAATTGTCTACATTGTCTTAGAATATCACAGTCATCTGAAAGACTATCAGTTAGTATGTGGCCAAGATACTTAGTCTGAGTTACTTCTGACAGCACCATATCATTCAATTGAAATTCAGGAAATTTTATATACTTGTAGGCCTCGGTCCTCATAATCATAACATGACTTTTATCAGGATTATATTTTGTCATTATCCTTCCCATACCTTTCACACACCTTCAGAAGTGTGCTGAGCTCTTTTACAGATGGAGAAATAAGAACTAGATCATCTGCATACATCAGATGATTAACAATCATTGTACCAATATAGCAGCCTATTTTACAGGTGTTCAGCACAACAGATAGAATTATCCATATAACATTGAATAAGTAGGGGGATAGTATCCCTCCCTGCCTGACACCATTGGTCACAGAGAATGACTCTGAATTAACCCCACCCAATCTTACAATCATTGTCTGGTGATTATACCAGAATATTAATATTCGGACCAAGTAACCAGGTACATTACGATTTACAAGTTTCATGAATAATTTGTCATGATTAACACGATCAAATGCTTTAGAGGCATCCAGGAAACACAAAAATACATTAGCATCTAGAGTTTGGTATTTACAGACCATTTCCTTCAAGGCATACACACACACATCAGTACTGTGTTGCCTTTTGAAACCAAATTGGTTATCACTAGTATACAGGTAACACTCAAGTCTATTAATTAGTATATATTCAAACACCTTAGACATAATACTGCCCAAGGTTATTGGCCTATAGTTTATATTATTGTTGATTTTACCCGTTTTATCTTTTAGTACTGGCACCAAAACAACGGAAACATTGTATCCGACAAAACACCATGCATGAGTAAACCTGTAAAGCACAAAGCTAACAGAGGCACTAATCTGTTACTACTAAATTTCAGATGCTCACAGAAATACCATCAATACCACATGATTTGTTACAATCTAAACTTTTCTGGCCTGTTTAGTCCAAATACACTAACTCTTATAGCTGGACTATAGGGAGCGTCACATTTAAAGAGTTGAATAACTCACTGTAGTGTTCCTTCCATAATTTGATTATATTTTCAGTTTCAGTTACATTTTCAATATTAGCAGGGAGAGACATTGCACGATTATTCATTGTTTTTAATTCGTGCCAAAGGTTTCTTGGATTCTTACTGGCAAGCTTTCTAGCCAGAGCATCCCTGCTTAACTCATCTCATTTTTTTATATACCTTAATGCATACTTGAACCTGGCATAACCCTCTGTTTTTGTTGTAATACAGGGCCTTGCCTTGGTTTCCCTTGTTCACACCACATTAAAAAAGCATCTCTGGATGCATTATGAAGTTCAGCCACATAATCGCTCCAGCCAGGTTTACATGTATAATTTTTTCTTCTAAAGGTATTTAAGTCTAGGCTAGCATTATTGAGAGAGGAAACAATTTGTTCATACATGTCTTTAAATGCCAAAATATGTGTGAATTCTACAGTTTACATCCTGACAAGCTAAAGCATGGGCGGGGAACTTTTTGGGTATTACCCAAAAATCTATTTGAGTAAAATGAAATTACCCCCAGACTTCAAAGTAAACAAAAACAAGCCAATTGCTCTTAAAATTGTTGCATATGGTGTCTCATACCGCACGCATTACCCCAAAAAAATTTAAATGTACCCCCATTTGGCGTATTACCCCTGTTCGCCGACCACTGAGCTAGAGCATCATTAGGATAACGGACCAATCTAACTTCGCTTTATGTGTATCATTTACCTGTGATAGCATTGGAATACAATTAATGTTAAACTCAATTAATAGGGGCATGTGGTCAGAACTAGCGTAGGAGTACAAAACTGCCATATTCAGAACTGCCTGATTTGCATCAGGTGTATAAATACAATGATGCAACGATGAGGTGGTGTGCCAACTATCACTAACATAAGTAACGCTATCACCAGGAAGACTACACATGGATGAAGGGTCAAGTTATTATCTTCACAGAAGGCTTTTAAGTGGTTGCTAAACAAAGAATTACACTGGGGAACAAATTTCAAATTTTTGTCTATTGAATTAGATTTGACAGTTAGTTTCTAGGTAATTTGGGTGCGCTGAGCACGAAGTTTTACTCGGTTTTGCTCTATCAGGTCCTGATTTGCTCAACACCCTCCTTTTCGTCGTATTCATAAAAAGGTTTTTTTTCTCAATACTCGCTAAGTCTTTTTGCAGTTACACATTATGCAACTAGGTTTTTATCTAGGTATTTGTACCTATTGTTATGGTATTGTTGTATTATGTATATTTTTATATGTAACACCCTAAAAATATTTTTAATTTTGTCATTTTTAACCCATTTTAATATTAGTAAATTAAGCTAAAAATATCATAGAAATTCTAAAATTTTCTCGAGCGTTCCTTTCTCTGTAGAGTATTCTAGAGGGACAACTAAAATATAAAAGCGACTCGTTTCCAGAGTTAATCAGTCAATTCAATCAGTCAGTCAGTCAGTCAGTCAGTTGAGTTTAGTTAATTAAGTTTGGGCATTAACATAATTTTGAATTGGCATATGATTTAGTGAGTAATTTTGTCATCGTGATTTAATATAGTTGATTTAATTAGACGTAATTTATATTGTACCTACTCATCCGTGTTTCTAGTTTAATTTCATAGATTGTAAGTACCTATTTCATAATAAGTACCTATTTAAACTAATTTTTGTGTTTATATTTCAGATTTTCTTAAATTTATATGAATTAAGGGCTTTAAATACCTTTACAAATTGGCAGAACAATCAAGCAATATGTCATCAAGCACAGAAAGTTCAAATGCAAAAACAACCCTGATTCCTTCTGTTATATATGTGGAAATTTTACACTTCCACATCAACGAGCAAATATAACTGACTTCGTAAAAAGAGCTTACTTAGCTTATTTTGGCATAAAACTGGGGGACCAAGATAAATCGTGGGCTCCACATAAAGCCTGCACTATATGCATTGAAAGACTGCGACATTGGACGAAGGGTTCGGATTCAAAAATACCTTTTGGAGTTCCGATGGTAAGTTTATGATTTCATAAAACTACGTAATTTAATCACTAGTATACTGTAACTTACCTAAATGTAATTGTAACTTAGGTACATAAACAAAAATTTACAGAAAATGTTTATAAGAATCTCAAATATTGCATAAGGTTGAAACACATAGAAATGTTAAATGTTTGGGTGATAACTTTTGATAAAATTCATAAAAACAAGTCTCTCGTCGCTTTTGTTAACGCTTTACAATTTTTTTTCCATATCAGGTGTGGCGAGAGCCTACTAACCACGAGACCGATTGCTACCTTTGCTTTGTCAAGACTTCGGGCTTCACTAAGAAAAATAAACATTGTATCGAGTACCCAAATTTCGACACCGCGATACGACCTGTGCTACATTCAAATGAGATTCCCATTCCAAAATTTAAGGGTCTGCCAACTCAAGAATTAGTTGAAGATGTTCCTGAAAATTTGTTATGCACTTTGAGGAGTCAGACACCGATTTTGACCCCAGCGTATTTGAAAGTCAAAACGATCCGCAAAAATTTAACCAGGCCGAGTTGAATGATCTTGTAAGGGATCTAAATTTGCCAAAAAAGGCTGCGGAAATTTTAGCTTCAAGACTTAAAGAGAAAAACTTGCTTACTTCAAACACATACATTTCATTTTACAGAAAAAGAGAAGAAGAACTTGTTAAATATTTTAGAACAGAGGATAGTTTAGTATATTGCTGCGACATAGTTGGTTTGTTAAAGAAGATGGGGTTGAGTCTTACGATGCAAATGATTGGCGCTTGTTTTTAGACAGTTCGAAAAGAAGTCTTAAGTGTGTGTTGTTGCATAATGGCAATCTATACGGCTCGATACCGATTGGGCACTCAACAAAATTAAAGAAAAGTATGAACATATAGAAAAGGTTTTAAATCTTATCAAATATAGGGAGCACGAGTGGATCATATGTTGACTTAAAAATGGTTAATTTTCTGCTAGGACAACAAGGAGGGTATACTAAATATCCCTGCTTCCTTTGCTTATGGGACAGCAGAGCCAAGGAAGAACATTATTTCAAACAAATCTGGCCAGCACGAACATCACTTACTGTCGGAGAAAAAAACGTAATTAATCCACCTTTAGTGAGCAGAGATAAAATCATATTTCCTCCTCTGCATATAAAACTAGGCCTCATTAAACAATATGTAAAAGCTTTAGATACGAACGGCGAGTGTTTCAAATACATAACTTCAAAATTTCCAAGTTTAAGTTATGAAAAAATCAAGGCGGGAATTTTCGACGGTCCACAAATAAGAACAATGATTAAAGACAGCAATTTTCCTAATGTCATGAATGAACGCGAAAAATGGCTGGTTCTCATTCGTGGACTTGATAGAAAACTTTTTAGGCAATTATAGGGCAGATAACTACGAAGAAATCGTAAAAAAAACTTTTAAGGGACTACAAAGAGTTAGGTTGCAATATGAGCATAAAAATGCATTTTTTGAATAGCCATCTTGACCAATTTCCAAGTAATTTAGGTGATGTAAGTGACGAACAAGGGGAGAGATTCCACCAAGATATCAAAATTATGGAGGAACGGTACCAAGGCCGCTGGGATTCTCACATGATGGCTGATTACTGCTGGTGCTTGAAAAGAGACCTGCCATCAACAAGCAAATACGCTAGAAAGTCTTACAAAAGAAAATTTTTGCCACAGTGAAAGCTTCATATCTGTTTGTTTTTTTATTTTAAGTAATTTCTATCGTTATAATGTAATTTTACTGTAGTTTGAACTGCTTGTATTCATGAAACTTGAAAAAAAAATTTAACACATGACTTAATTTTTTAGTCCTAATTTGAAAAATCTGGAAAATGGCACATAGGCTGGCGACAAGAATCAGGACCTGATAGAGCCAAACCGAGTTGAAATTCGTATTCAGCGCACCCAATTTACCTAGAATCAAGTGTCAGATATCATTCAATAAAATACGTGTTGCCCAGTGTTATCATTAAGCACATAAGCATTAAAGTCACCAATAATAGCTACACATGTCGTATCCAACTCATCAATAATACTGCTGACCTGCCCCAATTTAATGAGGCAATCTTCAGTATTAACTGCCTGAAAAGGCATATACTGTAGATACAGAGAATTACAAATTTTTTATTGTCTACACAAATTTCTATTCCAGTAAATGATTTGAAATTAATTATTAATTATTATTATTTTATAATTAAAAAAATTATTCAAGATAATTATGGAAAACTGATGAGTGGGTAGTTGGGAGGTAACGAAAATGGTTCACTGAGTAGGTAGGTAGTTAATCTAACAATCATTAAATTCCTTTTATGTCAATAACTGGGTGGATGAAACCAATTGGTTGCTCACCAGAGTTATTCTCCACACTAGTATTTATATACTGTGTGGGAGGAGCGTGCTCGGTAGTGGAGATACATTACCGCTCAACCAACCGAGGAATAAACCAGGACAACGCTGGTACGAGAAGCCCCGCGAAGAGGAGAACAAAGGGAGAACGAAAACGAAGAACGGGGCGAGAGGACGTACCAGCAAAGTGCGCTCTCGAAAACATAACCGGAGAAGGGAGACACTCCGATAACAAAAAGTAAGTGACTAATTGAGTTTTTACACCAAAGTTAATCTCATTAAATTAAGCTGGGTCAGACAAGTTAGGCCTACATTGTGGCCTAAGACCCAGCATCAACTCATAGCTTAACAAAGGTGAAGGTAGATTGCCCTAACCTAATTCTTGTGAGGAATCCTACTGTGGACCTCAATTTATCTGCCCACTCTGGACCATTTCCGGAATCTCTAGGCTGACCCCTCTAGGCTAGACTTGATCTACTCTATAGTTAGACTGGAGATATAAGGGGTGGGTTAATTGTGGACCAATTCATACAGAGCATTTTTCGCATTGGTGGTCCGTGTGTGGGGAATTTACAAACCTTAAGCTTACTTAACAAAAAATTGCAGAATTAGGCTAAATAGCCTAAGCTAATCAAGCCTAATTAGGTCTACAACCTAGGGCCTAACTAGGAAACATTTACAAAAGGAGTCTCATTCTCTTATAAGCTTAGACCTGACTGACACATAAGTACTTCGGGGGGATTAAACCAAATTTAAACTTGACTGTTTTGTCTGTGCTCTCTCTTCTCTGGTAATTTCTTCTTGTCCTATATTTCATTACAATCCCCAGTTAAACAATTTTGACTTAGACATGGACAGTGCAGAATTGAAAAAGTTAAAAAAGAAAAGGGGGGCAAAGTTGGGAGCTGTTACAAAGGCTGTGAACACTTTTAACAATATTACACAACCAGGTAAGAAAAATATAGAGTGTGTAATTATTAAATTAGAAATTAAAAAGAAGGAAATAATAGCCATTAATGAGAGTATTTCAGAGTTAGTTGAATCCGAAATGGCTGAAGAACAATTGATAGACCTTTACGCTGATGATGATGATCAGGTAAGCTCAATTGAACAGCAAATAGGGGAACTACGGTCTCGGTTGACTGACTTAACACCAAAAAAAACCTAATTCTGATTTTAATCAAAGTAGGGCTAACCTTCAACAAAATTTAAGTGGCATGCAAAATCCTGAGTCACAAGAATTGAGGGCTCAGTTACCCATTTTGCAAATACCAACATTTGAAGGGGGCACGGTACAATTCTCATCTTTCATTGACAAATTTGAGAATTTAATAGGTAATAAACCTTATATTTCAACTGTTGAAAAGTTTAGTTACTTAACTAGTTCCCTTAAAGGCCCAGCCTATAACCTGATAGCCTATTTACCAGCCGTAGGGGATTCATATGAAGTAGCTATTGATCTTTTAAAACGTAATTACGTTAATAAAGATGTGATTATATATGAATTATCTCAACAAATTTTTGAATTTGCACCCATAAAAGATAACCATAGTGATATGGAAAATTTTTATACAAAATTAGAAGCTATTATAGGACAACTGGTTAGCAATGAGATAGATATTAAAACTTCATCTTGGCTTATACAAAGCATAGTACTTAGGTGCCTTCCTTCGAGGGTTAAAGATAATTTAATTCTAAAGACGGGAGAAAATTATCCTAATTTAGCACAAATAAGACAACACTTCCCCAATATCCTAACTAATTACAACTTGAGAGATTTTCCAACACATAAGACCCAGACTATGGATAAACCAAAGACTGTTCCCAGAGACCAACTAGCTACAGCCAAACAGACAAAACTTGATACTGTAGAATCAAATGTGACCAACTACAAAACACGAATACCTATATTACAGAACTTTAATGTAACTGCTGCCTCAACTTACACACCATATTGCAAATTTTGTGCAAGTAATGAACACAGTAGTACTGGGTGTGACAAATATTCAGATTTTAATCAAAGGGCTAAAAGATGTGAACAGTTGAACCTGTGTAAAAAGTGTACTGGCCAGGGACATTATAAGAAAGACTGTAAATCTAGGTTAAGATTCAAGTGTAAGTTTTGTAAAAGTTTACGACATGTCTCATCAATGTGTGATTCACCAAAGTGTCCAAATAATAGTACTCAAACTCAAAAGATACCTCCCCCAAACAAAGGTAATCAAGAAAATGCCACTTTCATGGGACATTCTGCTTGTTCAAACAATGTAACAAGAAACACTGAGATTCTTTTACCAACTATTACTTTGGACTTAGTGAATAGTGAGGGTAGTACCACTCCAGTGAGATGTCTTATAGACTGTTGTTCTCAACAAACATTTGTTTCAAAAAATGTAGTTAATAAATTGGGTTTGACACCAAACCCGAATGAACAAAACCTCAATATTGCGTCCTTTGTTAAGGATAACTCGGACAAAAATAGCTATAAGACAATTGACCTGGAACTACATTTAGAAAGTAAATTCAAGAAAATTGAAGCAGTTATTATTTCTAAAGTAGGACAAAACAAACTGGTTATACCCAAACTAGAACAAACCATAAATCATTTGAAAAAACACTACAAATAGCTGATAGACATATCACTAACAACACAATAGCTAACATTGAAATGCTAATAGGGGCAGATTATATTAATCTTATTCATAAGGGCATAGTAGAGATAGGTAATGGTATAGCTATTCAGACTCCATCAGGGATAGCCCCTTTGGGTGACCTATCAGAATACAACCTAGACCTAAACCAAAACAGTGCATGACCAACAAATACTATGTGCCTCAACTCAGTCCTACATAACACCTGTAAGAATAGCAACACTTTGAATAATATTATCTCAACTGAGAACATTAATTCATCATTATCAAATGAAACTTTGGATGAGGCAATTCAAACTTTATGGTTGCTAGAATCTGTGGGTATACATGACACACATCAAACTTCAGAAGATCAGTTAATGGTAGAAAGATTGAAGACACCATTCAGTGTAAAGACAATAGTTATTTTATTGAGTTACCTTGGAAAATAAATTGTCCAACTTTAAGAGATAATCTCAAAGTAGCTAAAGGACATTTATATAAAGTAATGAAAAAACTCAAACAAGAAAAAATGTAAAAATATATAATGATGTCTTCAAAGAACAGCTACAGAAAGGCTTCATTGAAGAAGTAACAGATAACCCTTTTAAAAAGATGGTTGTCATTATTTAACCCACAGGGGGGTTTATCGACAAGATGCCCCAACAACAAAACTCAGAGTAGTATATAATTGTAGCCTCAAAGACAGTGATAAACACAGTTTGAATGATTGCTTGATTGAGGGTCCTAATCTCATTTCTGACCTTGTGAAGATCTTACTGAGGTTCAGGTTAGACAAATATGCTGTACAAAGTGACATTTCGAAGGCATTTTTGAGAATAAATCTAAAAAATGAATATGATAAGAACCAACTTAGGTTCTTATGGTTCAAGGATCCATTTGATTTGAATAAAGGGTTCATAACCTATAGATTTAATGTTGTGTTGTTTGGAGCCAATTGCTCACCTAGCCTATTAGCATTGACAATTAAACATCATTTAAACCAGTTTAATAACTCTCTAACATTGAACTTCCTTGAGGAACATTTTTACGTAGACAATCTAATAGGCTCAACGACAACAAAATCTGAATTATCTGAAGTCTATGAACACTCTCAAAACATTATGCAACAAGGTAACTTTGAACTTAGAGAGTGGATTTCAAATAATGAGGATTTAAACAAAAAGATTTTAAAAGATAATAATGGTCTTACTGAGCCATCAGACAGAGTTAAAACTTTAGGTATGAACTGGTATTTGGATGCAACTTCTAACAGTCATGATTCAATCTGTACTAAAGGTTTTAAACTTGATGAGGAGCAAATACTAAAAGACAAATATTATCAGAGGCTTCCAAAATTTTTGATCCTATGGGTCTATTCCTGCCTTCAACAATAAAATCAAAGATTCTCCTCCAAGAAATTTGGAGGACAAATGTTGGGTGGGATGATCCAATAACAAATGAAAATCAAAAATCTTGGAAGAAGTTAGCTACTGATTTAACAAAAGTGCAGAACATTAAAATTCAAAGGTGCTGTGGGTTTAGGGATAAGCCCCAGAGGCTTCATGTGTTTGCTGATGCAAGCACACAAGCTTATGGGTGCTGTGCGTATCTTGTAAGCCCTACAGAAAGTCATCTAATTTATGCAAAAGGGAAAGTTGCACCTCTCAAACCTACCCGAACCATACCTCAATTGGAACTATTGGCTGCTACATTAGCCATTAAAACCATTTCATTGCTTAAGGATGCTTACTATGATGTGTTCATAACTAATATCCACGTCTGGCTTGACAGTCAGATTTGTCTTGCATGGATACGGAATGATAGCATTAATAGTAAGAATATCTTTGTAAGAAATAGGCTAAAAGAAATAGCTGACGCTAATGAAAGCCTACAAGTAAACTTTCACTATGTTCCAACTAAACAGAATCCAGCAGACTTTCTGACCAGAGGTTTATCCTACAAGTTGTTGAAGTCAAACAAAACTTGGTTTATGGGACCTAAGTGGCTCTGTAATACAGACCAATGGCCTGTGGAACAAGTTAACTTGACATTAAATTTAATCTTTTCAAATGAAAAGGTTGAACCAATCACTAATTATGAAAAGTATTCTGATTTCAACAAACTTGTTAGGGTGACAGCCTACTGTTTGAGGTTTGCTCACAACTGTTTAGCTACAATTAACAAACAGCTAAATAAAAATAATCATAATTATACAGAGGTTGCAACCCAATACTGGATAGGCCAAGCCCAACAAAAAGAGTACAATAAAGAGTTAGAATTCTTAACTAATGGGAAACAAACAAAAGAACCTGTACCATCAGTAGTTGTGGATCTAAACTTGTTCAGGGATGAGGAAGGCCTTCTAAGGTGTAAAGGGAGATTAGACAAATCAAAACTGTCATACAAAAGCAAAAATCCAATCCTTTTACCTAGATTTAGCTATTTGACAACATTAATAATCAGGAAAACACACAATGATGTATATCATATGGGGGTACCACAGACACTAACTACATTAAGAAAAACTTATTGGATACCCAAGGGAAGGATCACTGTTAAAACAGTCCTGAGTGAGTGTGTTACATGTAGGCGTATTCATGCTAGGCCCTATAGGAAACCAAATCCTCCTGCTTTGCCAGAGGAGAGAGTTACTCTCAACAGACCCTTTGAGACTGTAGGCATTGACTATACAGGAGCATTGACTGTAGGGGTGGGTGACACTGAACAAAAAATGTACATTGTACTGTTTACATGTGCAGCCTCACGAGCTGTTTATTTGGATGTTGTGGAGGACCTAACAGCAGAATCTTTTGTTGCTGTCTTTAAGAGATTCTGTGCACGACATTCAGTACCCAAGACAGTTTGGACTGACAATGCTACATATTTCAAAGCTGGTGAACAAGTCATCCACGACTTGTTAAGCAATGAAATCACACAATTATATATACAAAATACAAACATAAAGTGGAAGTATATTCCGGTTGCCTCTCCTTGGTATGGTTCTATCTGGGAGAGGAATATACAGACAGTAAAGAATTGCTTGAAGAAAGCAATTGGCAAAAAAACAGATACACTTATTTGGGTTACTCACTCTCCTGGCTGAGATTGAGAACATCATTAACAATAGACCACTCACTTATGTGAGTGACAACATTAATGACCCAGAACCATTAACTCCAAATCATTTGATTCGGGGAGAACAAGTTAGTCTCTGCCGGACTACAATATAGACTCTTCAGAAGACCCCAAACTGGACTCAACGACATGATGAGCTCCAGACTAAGTTACAACATTTAACTAGAGTTAAAGCTCATTTCATTAAACAGTGGAAACTGAGTACTTGATGGGTCTAAGGGAGAGACATAAACAAATGACTAAGAAGGATTGGTCTGACACAATTAAGGTAGGGGACCTTGTTCTCATACATGACAGTACTCCAAGACAATACTGGCCTCTGGCTAGAGTTTCAGAACTCAGACCAGGGGCAGACGGGGTAACAAGAGTGGTCAAATTAAGGACTTCAACGGGTGACACAACAAGAGACATTTCTCTTTTGTACCCTTTAGAGTCTGGACCCAAAACAATGGACTTTGGAGAACCTTCTCCACTGACAGTAACAACTGGAGACACTGAACTTCCAGTAACTATTCCTTTGACAGTAGGAGTGGTGACGCATCCTACTACAACATTGACAGACACAAGACCTCAGCGACAAACAGCATTAAAGGCGCGACTATTTTTACAACAAAAAATAGATGCTGGGGAATTGTAATTTTATCTTCTAACTTTCATTTTCTTTTCTTATGGTAAAGACCATAGACAGTTTCATCCTATGGATGTATATTTTCTCTTCTAATTAAATGCTACACCTTCTCCATGAGAAGGTGAGGATAGGCACTGTTAATCAGATTAACAGGCATTTACAGTTAAATAGTTAGCTAGTCTACACTCAGACAAAAATTGGTGACATTGACACCAAATTTTTATCTCCCGGGGCCCCCAGTATAATGGAAAACTGATGAGTGGGTAGTTGGGAGGTAACGAAAATGGTTCACTGAGTAGGTAGGTAGTTAATCTAACAATCATTAAATTCCTTTTATGTCAATAACTGGGTGGATGAAACCAATTGGTTGCTCACCAGAGTTATTCTCCACACTAGTATTTATATACTGTGTGGGAGGAGCGTGCTCGGTAGTGGAGATACATTACCGCTCAACCAACCGAGGAATAAACCAGGACAACGCTGGTACGAGAAGCCCCGCGAAGAGGAGAACAAAGGGAGAACGAAAACGAAGAACGGGGCGAGAGGACGTACCAGCAAAGTGCGCTCTCGAAAACATAACCGGAGAAGGGAGACACTCCGATAACAAAAGTAAGTGACTAATTGAGTTTTTACACCAAAGTTAATCTCATTAAATTAAGCTGGGTCAGACAAGTTAGGCCTACATTGTGGCCTAAGACCCAGCATCAACTCATAGCTTAACAAAGGTGAAGGTAGATTGCCCTAACCTAATTCTTGTGAGGAATCCTACTGTGGACCTCAATTTATCTGCCCGCTCTGGACCATTTCCGGAATCTCTAGGCTGACCCCTCTAGGCTAGACTTGATCTACTCTATAGTTAGACTGGAGATATAAGGGGTGGGTTAATTGTGGACCAATTCATACAGAGCATTTTTCGCAATAATTTTGATCACCCATCTACCCATAGAAATTGATACACCCATAAAAATGTATCCACCAAAAGGACTACGAAACAGAAGTGCCTAGGGCCTACGAAGACCTCATTCCAGCACTGGTACCATGGCGAACAAAGAATCAGGTCTGTGTCGAGGTTGTTGGTACGTACTCAAAGAATGTGAAAAGAAGGAAAGCTTGATAAAGTAGAAAGAAACAGGGAAAATTGAAAATAAATAATAATCAGTCAAGTTACTCAAGTGGGCCAAACTAATGCGGCCCATTGCTCTATATCCAGGATTGTTTAAGCCATTTTCTTTTCATCCGACTGAATCCCGTTCACTTCGTCAAAACAAACTAGACTTGGAGTTTTACCAAAGTGGCTATTCAAAACTCGTTCCTTTTTTTTTTGTAAACGAACAATTTGTCGTCTGCAGAATCAAAGGTATTTCAAGAATTAATTACATTATTTATGCCTATATATACTGTATTTAGGAAAATACATTTTATTAATGTTAGAAGACTATGCTAGATTAAATTTACGAATTTATAAATCTTAAGTAAGGAAGTGACCTTGCACATTGTAATTTTGGGTTTACAGTATATTGACCTAAACTAGTTCAGTTGTTGGCGGGCTCAAATATATAGGTCACAGTGTAGGCCTTATTCAATCTTATTGTGGGTTAAATTCATGATAGAAACTTGAAGTTAGGACCCTGGTGGCCTGCAGTGAGAATGCCTATTAATGACTAAGCTTTACCCTATGAACTACGAAGTAGTCCTATCCAAGGGCGCAAGAGTGGGCCTAACTGAGTTTTGTTTAATTTGACGTCACAAACTTGAGTTGCCGCGTTCCTTTCGTTCACAAATCTGACAAATTCAGTGAAAGAATGTGATTTCAAGTCGAGTAAGGTTTTGGACGAAAAGGAAACAGTAACCAGTAACCAGTAACCAACCATCAAGAGTCAAATCCACGACCTCAGTGGAGGCCGAGGTCATGGATAATACGATTTTTCAAGCCTTTATTTGATAATATTGACAGACAGCTTCGTTATATTTTATTATAAAATTTGAAAATATATTAATAAAAAAATGAAACGGTAGAAAACTCGCAGCTCCTGAATATTTCATGTTTAAGTATGATACAATATGAAGTTTGTTTTTTTCTGTTTAAGGTGCTTTCAACCCTGCTGGATTATTGACACCATTTTTTTTTTTTGTAGAGAAAGGTGGTGAAAGAAGTAGTAGAAGAAACAAATAAAGGCTATTCAATTATATGAAGGCGGGCGTTACAACTACCATCCAGCCAAAATCGTATTTGAGCGTGTTTCAAACATGTAATTTTACAAATGTTTCTGGTCGTTCTAGTGGCTCCCCCTTTCGGAGAGGTTGTCAGGAGGCACAACGTTTGTTATATTATGTTGGTTTTCGTCATCAGTAGTCAGTGACATAACGAAAGCTTATTTAAAAGTTTATTGAAACCGCATTATATGCTATTTATATGAAAGGAAATGGTAACTATATAATTTGCTAATTCAGAAATAGGATGTACGATAATGATGACGGAAGTACGATAATTTAGGCCTGACACTCTGGGAACTCTGCCTCAGTGCGGAGTCAAAATAATATAGTCATATCATAATCGATATACTGTATAAATTATATACTATAGTATATTCTCGGGGACTATTTTTGTGAAATTACCTACGCTTATAACCCCCAGCGAGTATCCAAATAGGTATATACGCTTTTAAAATGAGGGTGAATCGGGCAATATTTATTATGTAATTTCAAGGTATAAAATTTATTTTTAAAAGAATATGTATTTAATTTAGAATTTCTTAGTTAATCAATATTCTTAAAAGTTGTGGCGTTATAATCTTGCAACTTGGACAGGGGGTATTTTTGCAGCCAATCATAGATGTTGGATGTTGATGACGTAATGAATTGACTGGAAATTAAAAACTAATGGAGTCATATTCAAAGCATTCAAAGTCAAAGTTCGTTAATTGTAAACAAATGCAAAATGCATTTAAAGTGGAGTGCTTTACTCTGTAAAGCTAGAAATTTCCACAAACACTGCACAGGTTCTTAATTTCCTTAAAAACGAAGAATTTTTAATATCTGGACGTCAAATTGTGGAAGAGTGGTCCTAAAATTTAGCCGTAATATAAAACTGATTGTTTGTGTGATAAACATTTTAATGGGTTTTATGTTGGCCAAGATTTTGTAGATAATTACACAAGTCTGCATTTCAAACCAAAGTACGAGATATTTTATTTCTATTACGTGATCTTATACAATTTTGCCATGCTCATTTCAAATTTCACAACCATTTTTATGTATCACGTCAGGTTTTTTCACAAAATACAAGTCATATATATTCATAATATGTATTAAACAACTAAATTTCCAAGGGTACAAAATTATAAGAAATACGAAGACAATACATTTCAAAGTAAATTCATCTTTGATACATAATAGATCAATCATGATTGATCAGTAGGAGAAAATCGTCGTTTTTTTTGCTCGCTTCTTGTGCTGCATTTCTTCCGAGCCCTCCCGTTTCAGAGACCAGCAGCAGTCTGCCATCATGTTGACAAACTTGACATCCCACCTTCCCTTGGTATCTTTTTTCCATAGTCTTGATATCCAGGTGGAACCTTTCTCTTTGTTCCTCACTCATACTACCCAAGTTTTCAGGAAAATAGTCCAAATGCGAGTGAAGAAAGCGAACCTTTAGACTCATGTTGCAACCTAGCTTTTCAAATATATATATATATATATATATATATATATATATATATAAAACTTGATTGAAGGGTTTGTTCTTAGGGAAACGTAGATTAGCGAGGAATAAGAGGACGAAGAGATGGTACATGTTTATTTACAAACGTTTCGGAAATTTTCATTTTCCATCATGAGTGCTAAAATTATAAAAGTAGATTAAAAAAAAAAGAATAAATATAATGAACGGAAACTTATAGAATATATTTAAATAAACGTGTGATATTAATGGTGTTTATATTTAAGTAATTAAAACTAAAAATAAAATAATATAAAATATAGAAGAGTGATCAATCGTCAAATATAAAGTAAAAAGCGAACAAAATTGAGAAGAGGCTTACCAGGTTGTTATTGTCGGGGTAAGGGGACTAATTGAGTAGAGTGTTGGGAATGATTGGTTGTTGGAAGGGGTCCATATTAGAAGAGTTGGAGCCAGACGGAGGGATGGTGAATTTCATTTATAATTTCAGCATTAACAACTTCCCAAAACATCTTTTGCAATTTTTAACCAGAAATGTTCTTAATATTTATCACCCCCCCTCCCCCCTTAAAGTTCCCACTGTTAAAAAAGACGTACAATACTTTTCCTTTCCCTATTACGACCATATCAGCCACAAAATACTGTCAGAACTCCGCCTCCTACTCACCCCTCTTTACCCCCAAATTGACTTTCAATTCGTTTTCACCAACAATAATAGCATCAAATCATACTTCAACCACAAAGAAAAAACACCTCAGCCCCTTGCTTCGTCCACCATCTACGTTTTCAACTGTACACATGTACAAATATACATATGTATATATGTACACATGTACATATACATGTATATATTGTACACATAGATTGCATAATTGGGTGTATGTTTATATACCACCCACACAAAATGGGTGATAGGTATTTGCCAGAAACTGTACGTGATGAGAAAAAATGGATGTGATTTTTTTAATTCAGGTGTAAAAAAAATAGTGACATGTTGAAACATCAGCTATGTTGCATACCAGTGTTATCCTATTTTTTGGTCCTTACTGTAGACCCTCATTATAGTATATTTGAGGTGTACTAAATTAATTATTTTTATCAGGATTGGTAGTATATGTACCTATATTTATATCGTATATATATAAATGAAAAATATATTCCTATGATTCTGAACTTTTGAAACACCCTGTATTCATTGGAAATATTTTGATATAATGTATATATAAATACTTAATTTCACTCCAAAGGTGGATGTTGCGTATATGTACGTAATGACCCAACTTGTTCTCGTATTCCCGAACTCGAATCTTTCAAATTCTGTACTTTCTGGCTATGGCTTACATGCCACTCTCAAACTAAATACATCTGCGCTGTTTACCTTTCCCCTAATTCTGCTACCTATCCAAAATTCTTTGACTACCTCACTTTCAAAGTGGAATACATTCTTTCCCGCTCTCCCTTTGCTGAACTCTCCATTTTAGGATATTTCAGTGTTCACCACCACCTTTGGCTTTCCTCCCATTTCACTTAACATTCCTGGTGAACTAGTGAGGTGACGTGTATGTATATATATATGTATATAGTCTAAAAGTCACTAAAGGGTAAATATCACTAAATCTAAGCTGAATGGCAAGAGCAAGTCATAAACGAACCAACGCGGGTTCGTATTGCTTGGGTCTGGCCTAGACATGTTTTTTCCTATCTGACCTAATCTTTGGTGCTGAGTACAAATTAAGGGATGTTTCTAAGGTGACAAATCGGGTAGGAAGTTGTTCGTACTTAAGTATAGTTAGGGGTAATGTCTATAGCTTCTAAATTGGTAATGTAAGAGAGAGTTAGGTAGGCTGTTTGTGGGACACAGGAATAAAACGGTAGGCTTCAAGGAATACCTAATTCAACGCACCGGTAAGTGCTTTTGATGTTTGCTAGAACCTAAGTAACCTAACTGGGGTACAAACCCCACGCTATCACATTTGGCGACGAGGATGGGATTTGACTCATTTGGTTAAATTTTGTTCATTGGGTTAAATTTGGCTCATTGGGTTAATTTGGCTTATTGGATTCAAGTGGTTGTTTGGAAAATTGGATGTAGCCTAGTAGGTCGTCCGATTTGGTTTGTTTGTGTGGGTAAGTTACCGTACTATAGCGTAGGTCCCGCCGCCCTAACTCTAAAACTAATTACTACTCAGCCCTAACTCTAAAACTAATTCCTACTCAGCCCTAACTCTAAAACTAATTCCTACTCAGCCCTAACTCTAAAACTAATTCCTACTCAGCCCTAACTAAAATTCACTATTCAGCCCTAACTGGGGAGTAACTAGACCAAATTTAAACCTAACCTAACCTACTTCACGTGATTTGGCCTAATTCGGTTTTGCTCTAGCATGTCGGTGATTGGCCATATAAGCCCCTACGAAGACAATGGGGAGGACTTCGAAGCTTATGCCACTAGGGTGAGGTTGTTTTTCGAGGCAAATTCCATTCCGGATGCTAAGAAAGTACCTACCTTTTTAACTATAATAGGCCCTAAAACGTTTGGTTTAGTTATGGACCTAGTTTCTCCTAAAGCACCGGAAACTTGCACCTATAATGAATTGGTACAGGCCCTAACCGATCACTACAAACCCCGAGTAGTTCTCATCTATGAACGTTTCAAATTTTATTCAAGGCATCAGACGGGAAATGAAAGCATTGCAGAGTTTGTTGCAGGAATAAAAAGCCATAGCCGTACGTGTAAATTTGGGGACAAATTAGATGAAATGCTAAGAGATAGGTTTGTAATGGGTCTCAAAGAGGAGTCTACCCAGAGAGCCCTATTAGCCATACAGGACCTAACTTTTAGTCAGGCTGTAGAAATAGCTACGGCTAGAGAAGCAGCTGAAAAAGATGTTAGAGCTTTTGGCAATCATAGTAATAAAGCCCAACACGTAAATAGCTTTAAATCTTCGAGGCCTGGCAGACCTAACGAGCCTACTAGACAGGCAAATAAAAGGTATGAGGCGAATACGACTAAGCCTACTAATTCTACTAAGCCTTCCAAGCCATGTACAGGGTGTGGAAAACACCATTGGAAGAAAGATTGCCCTTTTAAAGAAGCAGTTTGCCGAAACTGTAGTAAAATAGGCCACATAGCTAAAGTGTGTTTTTCAAAGAAAACAAAGGGTGAAAATTCTAATTTTAACATTTCTAGTATAAATCCTCAAAAGGGAAATACTTTGAACATTGGAGTGGAGTACCTATTCTATGAGCAGCAAAGTGGGAAAAATACAGGCCCATATATTGTAGAGGTAGGCCTAAATGGAATTACAGTTCCTCTAGAATTGGATACGGGTGCTGCCCGGACGGTCATGTCCAAGGTAGTTTTTGATAAGATTTTCAAAAACACAACTAAACTACATGCATCTAAAACGATTTTAAAAAAATATGGAGACATACAAATACCTATTTGTGGAGAAGCATACGTCACAGTTACACTCAACCAGAAAACTTTGTCTCATCCTTTAACCCTTTTAGTGGTGGATGAGCAAGGGCCTACTCTACTAGGCCGTGATTGGATTGATGCTTTGAAAATGCCAATTGACAAAATCTTGCCAAGGGGTCAGGCAGATGTGCATACACTCTCATATCCATCTGACATAGACTCATTGTTAAGGGAGTTTTCTTCTATTTTTGGGCCTGAAGTAGGCAACCTAAAGGGCCATCAGGTCTGCATAGAAGTAGACCCTAATGTAACTCCGAAATTTTGTAAGGCTCGTTCAATTGCGCATGCACTGCGGGAGAAGGTGGATTTAGAAATTGACAGGCTGCTAAAAGATAAAATTATTGAACCAGTCACACACGCTAAGTGGGCTGCCCCAGTAGTTCCTGTACTAAAACCGAACAAGTCCGTGCGGTTATGTGGGGATTACCGTTTAACAACAAATAGAGCCGTCCTTCTAGATTGCTATCCTATACCCAAGCCTGATGAATTATTTAGCTCTCTTGCTGGGGGTAAATATTTCACAAAACTCGATATGTCCCAAGCCTATGCTCAACTAAGTTTAGATGAAAACTCTAAAGAATTAACTATCATAAATACGCACCGAGGCCTATATAAGTACAATAGGCTATGCTATGGAATAGCATCGGCTCCGGGTATTTTTCAGAGGACAATGGACCAAGTTCTAGGTCACATTCCAGGGGTACTTTGCTTTCTAGATGATGTCCTCATTTCAGGTTCGACTAAAAAAGAACACCTAACTAGATTAACCACGGTTCTAAAAAGACTCCGGAATGCTGGACTTAAGCTAAAGAGAGAAAAGTGTTCATGGGTCACTAACGAGGTTTCATATTTAGGGTTCCGCATAGATGCCTCAGGCATTCATCCAACGGTGGATAAACTAGAAGCAATAGAAAAGGCACCACCTCCACAAAACATTACACAGTTACAAGCTTATTTAGGTCTCCTAAACTTTTATAGGAAATTTTTGCCTAATGCATCGACTTTCCTTGAACCCCTAAATAAGCTATTACGATCTGGGGAACAGTGGAGATGGGAGAAAACTCAAAAGGAAGCATTTGAGGCTTCCAAGGACGTACTACTAAAGTCCACTCTCCTAGTGCATTATGATCCTAAACTTCCTCTCGTAGTTTCAGCAGACAGCAGTTCTTATGGAATTGGAGCAGTGTTATCTCACCACATTGATGGTGTAGATAGGCCTATCTGTTTTGCTTCTAGAACACTAACTGAGACGGAAAGACGATATGCACAAGTGGAACGTGAAGCATTAGCCTTAGTATTTGCAGTAAAAAAAATTCTATCTATGGGGTCATGAATTTAAACTAATTACTGACCATAAGCCTCTTTTAGGTTTATTTTCACCTAATAAAAATATTCCAGTTATGGCCTCAGGTAGGATTCAACGATGGGCACTGATTCTACAAGCCTATAAATTTGACTTAGTACATCGGTCAGGTAAACTTCTAGGTACGGCTGATGCGCTAAGTAGGTTGCTCTTAGAAAATCCAAATGATTGTGTACCTATACCTACAGAATGGGTTCACTTGGTGGAGTTTTTGGAATCCACTCCAGTATCTGCAGTACAAATAGAGCAGTGGACAAAATCAGACCCTATTCTGTCTAGGGTCATCCATTTCTGCTCAGTTGGTTGGCCTACTAAGGTTGAGAGTGAATTACAGCCTTTTTATCAGCGTCAGTCTGGCCTCTCTATTCAAAATGGCTGTCTCTTATGGGTCCACAGAGTGATTATTCCAAATAAAGGCAGGTCGAATTTAGTGAAGGAACTTCACGCTGAACACATGGGCGCAACAAAAATGAAAGAGCTGGCGAGAGCTTATTTCTGGTGGCCTGGTTTAGATGGAGAACTCGAATCATTGGTTCGTTCCTGTCAAAGCTGCCTAGAGAACAGAGATCTCCCGAGGAAAAGTCCACTTCATCCTTGGGAATGGCCTACTATACCGTGGCATAGGATCCATGTTGACTATGCAGGTCCTATAAATAATACTTATTTCCTAGTCATTGTGGACGCCTACTCTAAGTGGGTGGAAATTTTTCCAACCACTTCCACGACTTCGGGTGTTACTATTCGCTTACTCCGTTCAGTTTTCGCTCGATGGGGTTTACTCGTAGTCCTGGTTTCTGACAATGGTACTTGTTTTACCAGTGAGGAATTTCGTTCCTTCGTCCACCTAAATGGCATTAGACATGTCCGGTCTAGTGTTTTCCACCCGTCTACTAACGGTCTCGAGGAAAACATGGTCCGTACTTTCAAGTCGGCCTTGCGTCATTCTCGTGGGGAGGAAATGCAAGTGGTGTTGGATAAATTTTTGTTTAAATATCGAATAACACCACACACCACGACGGGGGTGTCTCCCTCTAAACTTCTGATTGGCCGGGGAATTCGTTCAGTTTTCGATTTGTTACGTCCAAACGAAACGTTACACAACGAGTTTTACGCCATCCATCAGGAAAAACAGAAGTTGTACCACGACACTAAAAGAGGGAGAGTTCTAGAAGCAAAACCTAATGATCCAGTTGTGATTCGCAACTATGGGGCTGGACCAAAATGGGTTCCTGCAACTGTGCAGGAGAGAACGGGCCCTGTTTCCTTCAAGTGCCAACTAGAAGATGGTCGTTCTATTAAACGCCATCAGGACCAGATATGGGAACGTGAAGTGCAGAAGGACCAGAGTCTTCCGGAAGAGAGAACTGATCCTCCGGAAAATGGTTCAACTTGCCCGCCTATACAGGTTGCACCTAATCCTACTACATCAACCCCGCTCCGCAGGTCGTCTAGGGTCCCTCATCCCCCTGACAGACTAAACTTGTAGGGGAGGAGTGAGGTGACGTGTATGTATATACTATATGTATATAGTCTAAAAGTCACTAAAGGGTAAATATCACTAAATCTAAGCTGAATGGCAAGAGCAAGTCATAAACGAACCAACGCGGGTTCGTATTGCTTGGGTCTGGCCTAGACATGTTTTTTCCTATCTGACCTAATCTTTGGTGCTGAGTACAAATTAAGGGATGTTTCTAAGGTGACAAATCGGGTAGGAAGTTGTTCGTACTTAAGTATAGTTAGGGGTAATGTCTATAGCTTCTAAATTGGTAATGTAAGAGAGAGTTAGGTAGGCTGTTTGTGGGACACAGGAATAAAACGGTAGGCTTCAAGGAATACCTAATTCAACGCACCGGTAAGTGCTTTTGATGTTTGCTACAACTTTTCTATGCTAAATGACCTAGAGCAGATTGTACAGCACCCTACTCATATCCCCGATCACCTTGGAGATAGGCCCAACATTCTGGATTTATTTCTTACCTCTCATCCTTCTTCTTTGTCAAGCTTTTTTCTCCGTTGGGCTCCTTCGACCACAACCTTATATCTGTTTCCTGCCCTATCGCTCCAATTCGGCCTCTGGATCCTCCAAAGAGGAGGCGCCCTCGGCACTTTGTCGCTGCTGATTGAAAGGCCCTTAGGCGGTGCTTCTGTGATTTCCCATGGAATGATCACTGCTTCCGTGGCCGGGACCCTTCCGAGTGTGCTGAGCGCACACGGAAGTGATTTTCTCGGGCATGGAGGCGTATATTCCATATTTTATTCCTACTACTAATGAAAAAAACCTTGGTTTAACTTTGCTTGTTCTAATGCTATCCACAACAGAGGGGAGGCTTTCAGAAGGTACCGTCGCCATCCAACTCCTGACTCTTACTCAGCCTATATTTCTGCCCGGAATCGTGCAAAATCTGTTCCTCGACTCGCCAAAAATTCCTTCATCTGACAAAAATGTGAAAACCTATCCCATTCTAATTCTTCTAACTCTTTCTTGCATCTAGCTAAGAACCTCTTCAGCAACTTTACTTCATCTTCTTTCCCTCCTCTTTTCCATTCTGATGGCTCAGTTGCCGACTCTTCTCCTGATAAAGCTAAACTCTTCGCTCAAACTTTCGCTTATGACTCAACTTTGGACGATTCCGGTGCTGTTCTTCCATCTCCTCCCCCTCTTGACCTTATTATATCTAAAATTAGAATCTCTTCCAAAGATGTTTTTTTGCTCTATCTGATAGGATACGGTCCTGATGATATTCCTTCTGTTGTTTTCAAGAACTGTACTTCTGTGCTAACACCCTGCCAAGGGAAACTCTTTCGTCTTTGTCTTTCATCTGGTACTTTTCCTTCCTGCTGGAAGTTCCCTTTCATTTAGCCTGTCCCAAAGAAGGGTGACCGCTCTCAACCCTCCAACTGTCGTCCAATTGCCTTAATTTCTTGCCTTTCTAAAGTTTTTTAAATCTATCCTTAATAGGAAAATTCTTAGAACACCTTTCTTCTCGCAATCTTCTTTCAGATCGTCAGTATGGGTTCCCCAAGGGTTGCTCTACTGGTTATCTTCGTGGATATCTCTCTGACTGTTGGTCATCCTCTTTTCGGGATTTCGGTGAAACTTTTGCTATTGCGCTAGACATATCAAGAGCTTTTGATAGAGTCTGGCATAAATCTTTAATTTCGAAACTGTCCTCCTTCGGTTTCTATCCTTCTATCTGAGCCTTCATCTCTAATTTCCTTTCTGGCCGATCTACAGCTGCGGTTCTGTCCTGTCACCCACTCTTTTCCTTTTATTTATTAATGAACTTTTAATTCGCCCTTCCTGTCCTATTCACTCCTATGCCGATGATTCCACTCTTCACTTCTCCACCCGCTTCCCAAAGCATCCCTCACAACAGTTGCTCCATGATTCCGTAGGACGGCTATGGAACACTTGACCTCTGATATTTCTGCTATCTCTGATTGGGGCAGAGAAAACCTTGTGGCTTTCAATACCTCAGAAACTCAGTTCCTCTATCTGTCTACTCATCACAATCTTCCATACGACTATCCCCTTACCGTCAACAACACACAACTCAATCCTTTTTTTCTTAAAATTCTTGGCGTTTCATTTTCTCGTGATCTTTCTGAAAAGATCACATATACTCTCTTTCCAAAACAGCTTCTAAGAGGTTAGGTGTGCTGTACCGCCTCAGCAGTTTCTTCACCCCCACTCAGTTGATGTCTCTGTACAGGGGTCTTGTTCGCCCCTGTATGGAGTATGATTCTCGTGTATAGGGTGGCTCAACCCACACAGCCGTACTTGACCGGGTGGAATCAAAGACTTTTTGTCTCATCAATTCCCCGCCTCTAACTGACTGTCTTTAATCTCTCTCTTCGCCGCAATGTTACCTCACTCTTTTTACTATCGCTACTATAACGAACATTGCTCTTCTGAACTCTCTAACTGCATGCCTCCTTTGGGGAGAGCACGCAGCACCAAGCTTTCTACACTTTCTCATCACTTTTCTGTCCAACCCTCTAACGCAAGGGTTAATCGGTATTTTCAATCTTTCATCTACTCAACCGGTGAACTGTGGAACAATTTTCCTGAATCCACCTTTCCTCCTGTCTATGACCTCCTATTTTTCAAACGCAGAGTGTCTAGGCATCTCGAAAACCCCCGGTCTTGATTTTGGCTCTCTTCTTCTATGGTGGGGAGGGGGCGCTTTTGCGGGCATTTGCCCTTGGCCCCTCCTTCCTGCGTAAAAAAATAAACAGATCAACCAATCAATCAGTGTCCAAGCTTAACCAGACATGCTCAATTTTATGAGCAAGCTCCTGGATTCCAAAGTTATTAATGAGAAGAGCACCCTCATGTTTTTAATTATATATTCTTATGGGCTTATAAGAATAATTTATATGCTTATTTTGATGTTACGCATAAAGATAACTAGCTCTATCAGTCTATTTGTTGCACTTAATGTATATACTGTAATTATACAGAAAAGGATCGCTCCTGGGTTCAGACACAAATCCATGTTTTTCTAGATCGGTTTTTTTTTCTTTTTCATTGGTGATATTCATTTCCTGTGCAAATTTGTTTTTCTGGAGTTACCCCTTCTTCCCCCTAGAATACTGAACACCAACAAAAGTGGGCAGGGCTTTGAAGAAGAGGGAAAATGTCGGGGTTAAAACATTCGTCACACTCCATGGTACTTGACAAAATATAGAAGAAACAGCGTCTCCAGCACCCACAAACCTGAAAACATTTTGAACATCTGTATCATATCTCCCATCATACAACGTCTCTCAAAACTAAACATACCTAATTCCTTTAATCTATCCCTGTATTCCAATCTTCTTAGGCTACGGATAAGCTTGGCTGCCCTAGTTAAACACGTTCAAGCATATTAATATCATGTTTAAGGTGAGGGGACCAAGCTTGAATGCAATATTCTAAGTGAGGTCTAACATAAGAATTATATACAGTAATTTACAGATGACTTCCTTACTCTTGTAACTAACATTCCTCTAAATAATACCTAACATTTTATTTGCTTTATTTCTAGCCTCTAAGCACTGCTTAGAAAATTTTAGATCACTACAAACTATAATGCCAAGATCCCTTTCCTTTCTAACATCCTCCAACCAGTTCCCTTGCATCTCATAACTAAAGTTTTCATTATTTCTTCCAAAATGCATGACTTTGCATTTTTGAACATTGAATTCCATTTGCCATTTACTAGTCCAAGCAACTAATCTATCAAGATCATTTTGCAGTGTATAAGAATTTTCTATATTTGTAACTGGGGAGACTACTTTTGTATCATCTGCAAATTTAGAAATTTTACAACCTCCTTTCTCCAAATCATTTGCTATAAAATAAAGAGTAATGGACCCAAAACTGATCCCTGTGGTACCCCACTTTTCACTTTCTGCCACCCAGATTCATAACCATTTGGAATTACCCTTTGTTCTCTGTTTTCTAACCATTTTTCTACCCAATTTAAAACTGACCCTAATATACCATAAGCTCTTAATTTATATAGAAGTCTCCTATGTATCATAGAGCCTTGTCAAATGCTTTACTAAAATCCAAATAAAGAGCATCTACATCATTTCCATTATCTACCTGATCAGTTACAAATTCTAAAAAGTCAAGAGATTAGACAAACAAGACTTCCTAATCTAAATCCATGTTGTGAACTTGAAATAAGATTAAAATTTTCCAAATGACCTTGAATATTATTCTTTACAATTCTTTCTAGTATCTTTCCTACCATTGATGTCAAACTAACAGGTCTATAATTTCCTACCTCGAAACGACTATCATATTTGGAATGGTCTATAAAAGTATATTATCTAAACCCAGGAGCGGTCCTTTTCTATATATTAGCTGTATATAATAATAATAATAATAATAATAATCTCAGAAGAACGTTCAACATAAGTGACGAAGAAAATGATATGTTCGACGAAGACAATGAAACAAGGGTCAACCAATGGCTGGAAGACAACTACGACAGTCTTCCACCGTCGGATAGGGCAGAACCCCTAAACGCCAATTTCAGAATTACGGTGATAGAAGTCACTGACACGGTCAACCTCTTCAAAGAAAAGGCGCCAGGCCCCTCCGAAATCACGAAAACACTGATCCAAAAGTCGCCCCCCAACATACACGAAGAAATAGCAAACATATTTAGTACCAGTCTCTCCATCGGATACTTCCCAAAAGCACTAAAAACTGCAAAAATAATCATGATCCCCAAAGGAGGAAAATCCGTAGAGCTCCTCTCAGATTATAGACCAATCAGCTTGTTAGAGGTACTCGGCAAAACTCTGGAAAAAATCTCTTTCGGAAACTGAATTTCCATCTCACAGTCAACGGCACACTGTCAGACGCCCAACATGGGTTCAGGAAAAAGAGAGGCACAGCCACAGCCCTCGCAATACTGCACAAAACAGTGGCAAACAAACTAGCATTCAGCAGAAGAATCTCGCTAGTACTAAGAAACGTGAAGGCCACCTTCGACAAAGTGTGGCGCCAAGGATTACAATATCGCATCCTCGAACAAAACATGGACGCAAACCTAGGAAAAATTCTATGTAACTTCCTGAAAGACCGTAAAGCTTACGTCCATCACAAGACCCACACTGGCCCGCTCTTCGACATCCGGGCAGGAGTGCCCCAGGGCGCAATACTTTCGCCCACTTTATACAACCTTACATCGCCCAAATACCTCCGCCCCCCCCCCTCCGCACACCCGAGACACCATCTACGCGGATGACGTCTCGCAAATACAGTAGTAACGTCAAACCTAGGTAAAGAGCACCACGCCAACAGGCTGAGGCGACAAATTGACAGAATCAACGAATTCGAGAGTCGATGGAAATTCAGACAAACCAACAGAAATTCACAGTAATTAACATTGGGCGCAGGAGGGCTCACGAACTACAAATAAACAACCGAATGCCCTACAAGCAACAATGTACAGCACTCGGCCTGACCATTAACAGTTTTGGCTACAAGAAACACACCATATCAAGATCAAACAAAGCAAAAAGAGAGCTCAAAAAACTCTACCGCGTCAGAGGACTCTCAACCAAGAACAAGAAATTACTGTGCACGGCGCTCGTCCGGTCAATTCTCGAATACCCGGCAATACCACTGCATACAACGAGCGAGACAAATTTGTTGCGGCTACAAAGAATACAAAAACGCTGGAATAAGATTCATCCTGGGCAAGAGAATCAGCAACAGAATCTCATCCGAGGTCCTGCACCAACAAGCCAAATTACCTGCCCTAAATGTGCTCCTGCACAACAGGGCGAGAAAACTTGGAGCAAAGTATGAAACACATCGCCAGAGACCTATGCAGAACTCGATATTGGACCACGCCACCAACGGCACTATTTGTACCCCACAGAAAAAAAATAATGATAAATAAATAAACAACAAAAAATAATAATAAATAAACAAGTAAATAATCTATACTATAATAAGAGAGCTGTCCGTCCGTCCGTCCGTCCGTCACACTCAGAAATTGTGAGAAAAAAATTGAGAAAAAAAATTCAGAAATTGTATTACGGGCGGCGATGTGAAGCTCAAGATTTTCATGACTGTGTTCTTTTCTGTACTTTAGCCTGTCTGTTTGTCTGTTTGTGAAATTTATCCCGGGCAGTAATGGGGGAAGGGTGGGGGTGGGGGTAATGGGGGATGGGTGGGGTAATGGGGGAGGGGGTTAGCCCCCAAGTTGCATGAATGGGGGTGAGGAGGTTTTGGGAGATACCAGATTCAGAAATGTTGAACACAATGTGAAGCTCAAAATTTTCACGGCTGCGTTCTTTTCTGTAGTTTAGCCTGTCTAACCGTCAGCGAAGCGAGGGAACTGTACTAGTAATAATAATAAAAAAGAGGAAGAATATCCAAACTCTAAGCAAACAAAACAAACAAACAAGCACCTCACAAAAGCTTGACGCGCAAGGGAGGTGAATCACCTTTTACCTCACGAAAAAAATAAAAACTGCGCATCCTTGGTGAGCCCGAGGCCCTTTCAACTCTTCACCTATATTTCCCTTTTCTCCACTTCCTAACATCTTTCCCACAACTCTAATTTAACCTCTTATAACGTCAAACAACAACAACAACAATAATAATAATAATAATAATAATAATAATAATAATAATAATATTAATATTATTGAGGTTCGTGGCCCTCTATTGTTTCTGGTATACTTATTGCGTATCCATAACAACGAAACCTGCAATGATTTTGGTGTCTGTATCATATTTTAAGATTTTGTTTTCTTGAATTTTGTGACGTGACATTATCGTATAAGTTAGGCCATAGGACAAAAATTTGGTAGTAGATTATGTGGGTTGGCCTTTTTCATACGAGTTTATTGAATTGTATAAAATATGATTTAAGTTAAATTTACTTCTTCCAATGTTGATATTACCTAAAGCGTAAGACTTGCCCTTAAAAATGTATTTTTCTCGGTTGTGGTGGTTTTTATTTAAATGTTTAGTGATAATTCAAACGGCATATTGTTACCCGGAGCAAGGAAAATGGCACTTTACCATGTCTGGCTCTGCAGGATTGACACAAGATCAAGTAAGTAGGCCTAGAGTATCACGTCAAAGTTTAAAGCTTGGTTAGGCTAGTTCGGGTTTTGAGCTAGGCTTCTATCTTGCAAAATTTTGATTGTATTTTATTAGCCTAACTTAGTTTGCCTCCTGGCTGGTAGCCTATATTGGAAATTTTGCCAGTTTGGCTATGTTGTGACCATTTCTAGTTCGCAAAGTTTGGTACACTAACTGCAGAATTCACAAAAGTTCTTAAGTTACGACAGACTGCACAATCTGCACAAATTTTCTGATGTCATACAAGGATTTTCCCCATAACACCCAATGGTAACATGTCGAGGAGTTTTAACTAAAATTAGGCCTAGGCCTAATCATACCCAATGCAGTCAGTGAGTTTTAACTGAAATTAACATGAGAATTTTTGTTTCCAGAGTCCTTTAGTGTGAGGCAAATATTGAGTGAGAATTTGGTAATTATGCAGCTAAGGAGCGTTGCTGAGTTTGGTGATAATTTGTTTTTTTCTGCATTTTTTTATGCTTTGTGTAGTAGATATTTCAGTAGTTGTGGAATTATGAAAAAATGCCAGTTTTAAGGTGTTTTGGATAGATAAGTACCACTACACAAAGCATGATAAAGCAGCAGAAAAACAAGAAATATCACCAAATAATGTAGAAAAAAAAGGGGTAAATGTACAGTATTACACCCGTCTACTTTTCGAGGTGAAATTTATGTTTTTCCTATGGTTTTTGATGTGTTTTGAACGAATCTAACCTTCAAAACCATCGGAAATGACTCGTTTTTGAGATAACCCCCCTCCCCCCTAGCCGGCAATCGAAAACGAGTCATTTCCGACGGTTTTGAAGGTCAGATTTGTTTAAAACGCAAAAAACCATAGGAAAAACAAATTTCACCTTCAAAATTGACCTGACCTGACCTGACCTGACCTGACCTAAATCACTTATAGTCTTGTAGGCAGCCCAGGAATCACTATAAATCACAGAGCCAGGCCTAATGTACTTGTGAATGAGTGGAATGAGTGTTCCATTCCAGTACGAAAGTAATTCAAATTCGAAATGGATGGAGCACAGTGATTGGGCAGACATGTAACGAACGTACGAACACACAAACGAACGTACGAACACACAAACGAACGTACGAACACACAAACGAACGTACGAACACACAAACGAACGTACGAACGTACACAAACGAACGTACGAACGTACACAAACGAACGTACGAACGTACACAAACGAACGTACGAACGTACACAAACGAACGTACGAACGTACACAAACGAACGTACACGAACGAACGTACACTCAAAAAAATGTTTATATCTCGAAAATGAAGTATTTGCGACAGAAACGCTATAGAAGGAAAGTGTCTTAGAATTAAAAAAATCTACTTAATGAACATATAATAATTGCTGGATGTTAGATGGGTGTAATAGTAGAATAATACCAAAAAAAGTTATTGGTTAATATGTTTTAAATGATATGGGCTGGACTTGTAAATCAAAATAACTTTTTATGAGGTAGTTAGTTGCTTTATTCAAATTTGTCACTCATTTTTGTGCAAATACATATCAATGGTGAAAATTATGGTTAATATTCGTCTTTTAACCCACTCATGCGTGGTTAAAATGGTACAATATATTGAATTGCCATTCAAAACTGACTAAAAAAAAATATCTTTTATTGTGCAAATTTGTTCAAATATAATTTTTTTTAATAAAATATATTTCTTGTTTTGGCTATAATATACTTTTTTCATAAAATATTTTTCCTGATTGGGCTATTTTTTTGCTACTCTGCGAGTTAATTAGTTGGGTTTTGTTCTGGCTATTTTTTTTTTCTAATTGGATTCAATTTAGTGGTGTTTGTGATAGAATTATGATGTGCCATTCATGTGATTTTGACTTTGAGAACTTGATTCGTCATGTGCCCTAGATGAAGACAAAGGGTTGGATGTTTTTATCAGTTATAGCATTATTCTCTCATCCTTAACTTGCCCGAAATGTGACAGTGAGTGCCTAATATGAAAAGATCAGAAGATATTTAGATGAAATAACCAATATTAACCTGTTAGGTTAATTGAAGGCCTGGTTAGGTCAACTGTACACCCTTGATAATTGGTTAGGTTAAGTCGCGATCTATTTTCATTAGTTTAAATGAAAATGGTGATAAACTTTTCTGGTTAATTTTGAGGTGTTTTATACGAAACTGCCATCCATTTCCTGTGCAAAATGCGTAGTTTTCAAGATGATGATATCTTGAAAACTACGCATTTGCACAGGAAACGGATGACAGATTCGTGCAAAACACCTCAAAATTGACCAGAGAAGTTTGTTCTCATCATAAAGACAGACTGGGTGTAAAAACGAATAATTACCAATTATGATACTAATAATGTATATATAAATACACTCATTTTTGGTCTGATGAGTATAATATTGTGCTATTTGTACAGGGAAATAGTGATGATGACATTTTCTGTGTGCCATTCACATGTCTTTCAGTCCGAATGTAGCAGATCAGTTTTGTATGTTGTGCGAAGGGTGTGAGTTGTCCTACTTTACGGCAATTGAATGTTTTGGCCATAATGATCAGGCATCATTAACTTTTTTCAAGGAACACAGGGTTCTCCCAACATCTAGACAGTGCCCAAAACATCGAGAGGCTTTGGAAAGATATGAAAAGTTGGGTTCTTTGGGCTGGGAACTGAAATTATCACTATTCCCAGTATTTTGCCCGTTATTTATTTATTAACGAGCACCCACAGTGAGAGCATCTTCATGCTTTCCTCAAGCAAGCTGCCCTTCTCTATCCACCCACAGAATAATTCAAGGTTATTTATCTATTAGGCCTTATATCTTTCCTTAAAATACAATTTTCTAGTGTATTTTGGTGTGCTTTGTTCAAATATAACCTACATTATTTCGGAGTCATATTTCATCATATCAGGAATGAACTTTAGGTTATTAGTGGGGGTCAAGGGGGTAGAGCCCCCTTGTTAGGTTAGGTTTAGTTAGTTTTCATAATTTTTGGTTAATATACTTATTGCTATTTGCATGACCATACATTAAGAAATACGACTCCAAAGTAATGTACAAATAATCATATTGCTTTCCATTTGCAAAGGAAATGAAGGTTATATTTGAACAGAGCACACCAAAATACACTAGAAAAATATATTTTTGATTTCAACTTCAAGCTGTCATTTGCGACATAATTACCTACCGTAATTATCATCAATTAAAGCAACCTAACCTAACCTTAACCATTTACCATGTTGATCATAGTGGCAATAGCAGTAAATTGAATTTTTTCTAATATAATTTCCTTAAACTTCACCATAAAATGATATTTTCCCCCAGTATATAATGAATTGTAATATGATATACATATACTTCTAAAGTTGAAAAGGGTATGGTAGTGTGTTTATAAAGCTGCAACACTCCTCAGTTGCATAATAGCTGAGAATTTTTTATATTGTGTGAGAATTTAGTAATTTAAAAAGTGAGAATTTTTCTAAAATTGGGATCATCACATTGGAATTTTGTAGAGTTTGTAGTCTGTAAGCAACACCTATTTTTTAGAAGAATTCTTGCTTCTTAAATGATGAAAGTCTTGCACAAAATGAAAAATTCTTGCTCATAATATTCCAATCTTAAAACAAATGTGCTTTTGAATAGAATAAAATTAAATAAAGGAACATTAATATTAAGTTTTGTAGAGACCAGATTAACTAGACTAGGTAGTCATTGAGCATCTTGAAAGTAACTTGTGTAGCAGTCTAAAAGACTTGTTATAAAGCAAATTTAGAGTTTTAAGAGAACCTTTTTTATAGTTAGCCCACAATTTCTACCTACAAATATTAGTGCAGAATGTATGGAAAAGTCTCTCGAGCTTTGCTTGTACAGAATTGGAAGTTATGTAGTTAAACTCATCGTTAAATTCTTGTAGTTGCTCTATTGGTTTCCCTCTCATTTTGAAAGTAATATTAGGTGTTTGGTTTGAGCTTTTAGGTTGGAATTCCATGACCTTAGTTTTAGTAATATTAAAATTATTGTCATGGTTCTGTGAATATTGGTAATTCATAAATTTTGTAAGATGATCCAGACCTTTAACTGAAAGGCTTATCAATATTATATCCTTTGTATAGTCTGAGTTATTTATCATGTTATCTGTACAACATCCCACTCTTTCCATATTAAGAGAAGTAATTAATTCATTAATATACACATTAAACAGCAGAGGAGAGAGCAAGGAACCTTGTCTAACCTGCAAGAGGACCAAAAACACTCAGCCAATACATTGCCCTATCTAACCATAAACGTTTGGTGAGTATAGCAGGACTATAACTGTGAGCAAGCATGGCTGAGAACAACATTGAACTGTGAAGATTTATCATATCATTAGCATAGCATGCTCATTCAACCTGTAGGTCCAAGAAACTTTACTGTTCTATCAGTTTCAATTGCCCACTGGCATCCTCTTTGGGTGGATACAGAAAAACATTTTTCTGTATCCACCCAAAGAGGATGCCAGTAGGCATCGAAACTGTTGTGGAAATAAACTCTGTCTATTAGAGTGGGATTTTATTATCATAACCTGTAGGTAATTTTTTACAGAACTGTTTTGAATGAAATGCTTTAATTTTCATTACAGTGAACCCTCGCTAATCCGAACACAGTTAATCCAAAGGGTATGTGGGCAGTCAGTGTTAGTGTATAAGGTGCTTTATGCAATAAATATTGGTTTGATCTTTGAGATAGACTCAAAATTAGTGTTAATTAATGAATTACAGTGTACATAAATATTATAGTGAGTTTAACTGTATTTCACTGCTCCATCACTGCCTCCACACTACTTCAGGAGTCAGGAGCTTTTTGGATTTAAAGGTACCGTAAACCAGGGTGATTGCGGACATTTTGAACTTTCTTCCCTGTGTCACATGCAAACATTCCAGTGGAATTTGTGACTTTATTTCTATAAAGTTGTATCTTGGTCTGTACTATCACATGCCATAGACAGAATCTTCATTAGCCTTCCATTACACAGTTATTGCCAAAAACGTTGGTGTCTGGAATCACCACGGACTTGGGGTGATTACAGATGCTTTTCTCTATAGCAATACTGCATTGTCCATGTGTCCAAAAACTAATTACATTGTGGGGTGATTGTGGCCAATGAAAGTCTCCTTCTAAAAAATTAGAAAAAATTTATTGAATAAAGCTTTTTTCACAAAAAAAAAGGCTACAAAACTGTTGCTTGCAGGAGTCCCCAAGAATGTCAACCTGAAAAGGAATTCCTGTAAAAAACCACATAATGATTGAAGTTAAGGGCAAAATTGGAAGCAAATAATACAAGTACATGTATTTGGTAGGCAAGTTACCTCATTGAATAGCTTCTACAGCAGCCAGAACCACGAAGGAGCAGCCCATCCCTCACACACATCCACAGACCCTGAAAGATGGAGAGGAGGAATTTCAGTCATTAAACGTAAACTTCAAATTGGATTTTGAATAGGATGTAGATGTTTATGGTTGGCAGTATACAGTACTAGTCTACTTACCTACCTCATTACTTTGCTTCCACTCTCTCCTCGAAGCTGTCCTTGGAGTAATTCCTCCATGGCACAGCACCTGCAATCCTGGTGTACGTTCGTGGCATTTGGAGACTAAGTGAATGAATGAATTAATTAATTAAGAAATGGCTGAAAAAGAAAATAAACATTTAGTCATGCGTTTTGAGGCTCAGGTTATGCACTTTTTATAAATAATTAGGAGATAAACAGGTTAATTACAGGTTTTATAGGTATGGGGTGATTACGGACACCTCGCCCAGATCGGATGCAAATGTACTTTGATGCCTGTAACCCCAAAACGAAAATTCCTATCAACACCACGTCTTTTGCATAACTAATTTGGATAATGGAACTACCGTTTGGGGTGGTACAAATCCGCAGATTTTCATTGTCCATTTTGTGAGGGGGGCCATACATTTTGGTGAAAAAAAATGTGCACTTTCAGAATATGCCTTCCCAAGCACCCTGTAGAATGTCTTGAAGGGTGGAATAAAAATTGTCATTTGCCACGTGACCAGCTTTCCAGTGCTGCAAAAAGAACACAAAAAATTAATTACAAACCACAGCACAGCACCGTAAAGTGTAATAGGTAAAAAAAAATGTCCGGAATCACCCCAGTTTACAGTATGCACTTACTTAAATAATAAACTATTATTTTTAATTCAATTAATCAACTTTATTGTTTTGCAGGTTATTTTAATGCATTATTTTTTATTACATGAATTCAGTTTGGTTTATTTACGTCTGTTAGGCCATGTTCTATTTCCTCCCCCAATAATCCCTAGTTTGCACTAATCCGGATAACCCTTCACCCCCAAATTAATTCAGATTAGTGAGGGTTTACTGTATCAGTAGTCTAATACAGGCATGCCCTGGTTTACGAAAAAAAAATTTCTGTACCAAACCTCATTTTACGAAGCTTTCCCCATAGTTATAAAATTTTTTTTTTTAAATTTCAAAAGTGAGATGTATGGTTGCGGCAAAAGTAATGCCCTTTTAATAATTGTATCATTTTTTTAAGGTGTATTGAGCCAACCACAAAATTAATTAAATTCCAGTTATTTTTTAGTTTTTACTGAGAAAGTACTTATTATTTTTCCTAAAATGCTGTATTTTTCTTAAAAACCTTATTATTTCTCTTAAAATGCTGTAATTGATTTATTTCCTTCAATAAAAGAGAATAAACTAAAAAGGGCGTTATTTTTGCCGCACCCGTTATGTTGAAGTTGATATTAACACTCACTAATCACTTCATGTAAAAATATAAGTATATTACGTGTTTAATCAATTTAATTTCTCGCAAAATTTGTCTGTTTATACATATCGTGTGTACTGTGTGGAAATTTTGCTGATGTTTATCTTGTACAGCATCTTTTTGTAGCATATGACCCATTTGTGCTTCTTGTTTCAATTACTCACTTGTGTTTCTTTGCTGTAGAACCTGAAAAACGGTGAATTTTCCTTCAGTAGCTATACTTAACAATTACGTGTCTTTGTTTAAATATTTACAATTTTTACAATTTATACACATGTTCTACTTCAACACAATAGTTACATAAAATTATATATTTTATTTTATTACATTATGGGTGGGATTTTTGGGGGGTCTGAAACGTATCTCAGCTTTTATAATGGGAGTCATTGGGAAAATCCTCCCTAATTTACAAAAGGCTTTCAGGAACCTAACTCTCTCATAAATCAGGGTATTCCTGTACAGTATAATGGATTTTGATAATCTGATGCCTTTGGCTTAGCTCCATTTCTAATGAAAGTAAAATTTTCATTGAGTTTCTATTTGACTGAAGTTCACCATTAATTCTAGCTACCTTCACATCAGTGTTTTTGTAGCTACATTATCCCGCACTTATTTCATACATTCATTTAATTTACCCGCAGAATTTAAAGAACTACCGTATTAAGCTTAATTCCCTTTAAATTATCCTCAACACTTGAAACCTTCTTGCTAATTATGGTATGGTAATATTTTTTGTACATCTACGTTATGGTAATTTTTTTAATTAAATTATCTTCAAATTTTGAACTGAATTCCTTCATAAAATTTTTGAAATTTCATTCTTTAACTCCAGAAATTTTCATTGATATAGTATAACTTTAAATTACAAAATTTACAACCACTATTCCCCTGTATATATATATATATATATATATATATATATATATATATATATATATATATGTGTGTGTGTGTAAAGAATGATGCTTGTGTAGAAGAGCGTTCTGCACAAGATGAGGAGGGAAAACCTCATTTTTCATTTGTTTGTTCTCCCTCCTCATATTGTGCGGAATGCTCTTCTACACAAGCATCGTTCTTTACATTAATTATACTGTGTTGTTTGCAGTTTAAAAAAAAACTTCCCTCTTGAGCTTGAATTGGTAGACTCCACTTACAATATTTATATTTATTTTTATTTCTTTATTCTTTTGTGACCTGTTCCATAAAAAAGCCATTTGAATTTATATTGAAGGTCGGCCAAAGTGCTAAAAGTGTCTTTATATATATATATATATATATATATATATATATATATATATGTATATATATATATATATGTATGTATATATTTATGGGTTTTTTATTTGCCTGTTTATTTCTTTATGATTATTTAGGCTGTGATATATATCACTAAGGCACTATTTTGTAATTAATTTTTTCTCAATTTATATTTATATTTATTTTTATTTCTTTATTCTTCTGTGACCATATAAATGTTGGCTCCTCCCACAATTTTTTTCTATGCTTACTATATATATGTATTTATGTATTTATGTATATATATATATATATATATATATATATATATATATATATATGAATAGAAACGACATAAGTATTAAGGAACGTTTCTGCACACGAGGAGGAGAGATAACGAAATAATGAAAAATGAGGCGAACCGCCTGGGAATCGAACCCAGGGCCTTCCAATTGCCGGTCGGACGCTCTACCATTATGCTACGGACCTCACTCAATCACAAATCGAAATTCTCCCAAATAGGGCAGAAACCAATGCCCTCAGAGAGCACCCTCGCAAATCGTGAATATGCGCAAATAACTGCAATGACCGCGCAGTATATAAATGAATAGAAACGACATAAGTATTAAGGAACGTTTCTGCACACGAGGAGGAGAGATAACGAAATAATGAAAAATGAGGCGAACCGCCTGGGAATCGAACCCAGGGCCTTCCAATTGCCGGTCGGACGCTCTACCATTATGCTACGGACCTCACTCAATCACAAATCGAAATTCTCCCAAATAGGGCAGAAACCAATGCCCTCAGAGAGCACCCTCGCAAATCGTGAATATGCGCAAATAACTGCAATGACCGCGCAGTATAATGAATAGAAACGACATAAGTATATATATGTATATATATGTGAATATGTATGTATGTATGTTTACTTTTGTAACCTATATATTGCCTTGATCTGTCCTTTCACTCCAGTGTTCCTGAGGATGTCATTAGACGAAAGCGCTTGAGCACCCCTTTGTGTTTCTTTTTTCCTTCGTGGTTTTATTCATCATAAATACTTTTCACGTGTCACTTTCGTGAAATAATTTTTCATATATATATATATATGTATGTATACAGGGTTCATAGCAACCTTGAAAGTCGGAAAATCAAAGTTTGTTGCCAAATTTCAGGGAAAACAAAAAAAAAATTGGATAGTGGTCAGGGAATTAACATGACTGTAAAGAATGATAGGCTATGGCAGACTGTTTAAATAATTTTCTTCAAAGATTCTGAAGTAGTAAGTTTTATGATAGAAGTCTGTGGAATCATCATCATCATCAGTGTAAAAAAAAATGGCACTTAATAATTGTTGTGAATGCCTTTATTTAATTTATTTTTTCTTTATTTACTCTACTATCGGCTCTCTATTTCATTTATCGTTTGCTTTCTCTACTCTCTTTTTCACCGTACCGTATAGAGATTCTGGTAGCCACGCCGAGACGACTATGAAAGTCTGTTACAAAACCAAGGGGGGTTTTATTAACACTCTTTTAACACTTTTTATTATTTATTTAACTCCGAAAATGGTTTAAGTAATTTAGGGGGATGCGAGTACGGAATTTCTATTATAATAATTTACGTCGGAGAGGAACACAAACAATTAATTAAATTTTACGTTACATGACGTTAACCTCACGCTTAACGCCCGCCAGAAGACTGACTCCCTTGGGGGTAGTCTGCTCTCTCGGCCTCTGTTCAGGATTGCCAACTCTCCCATTTTAAACAATTTCAAACAATTTCAAACAATTCACAATATTATTAGTAAATGATTTATATTAAACAAAAATTAATATTCTTAACTGGGCATTACTACACTCGCATCACCCCCTTGAAAATAAGTTTTTCATTAGGAAAACTTATTAATATCGTTTAACAATTTAATAAATTTATTCAACAAATTTATATATTTTGCAATTTTTAACAAATTCAGAGTTGAGATAGACAAGAAATAATTAGAATGACAAATTCCACACATATTTTGTATCATATTAAAAAACCGAAAACTTTATAATTTTCACATTTGCATAAAATAACATTTCACACTAATAATTAAATTACAACCTGTAACTAATCTATACATGCCAAAAAAAATAACGGAAAATTTTCTTACAGTGGTACACAAATCTCAAGTTCACAATCTATTCCCGCGATTCCTCATCAACGATCGCTTTACATTTGAAACAGTTTTTGTATAGTTATACAGTTACTATCAGGGCGACATAGAAAAAATAAGAAAAAGTTTACATAAAATACTGACCAAGAGCGCACATACTACTTCACGAAAATACAACAAATATGGGCAATAATCGCACCCTTTCACTTATAATTTCATTACATAATAATCAGTACATTAATTTGCTGGACGTTGTTTAGATGACACTCCGCACGCTGACAACGGACTTCAATTTTCAATCGCAGCTCTCCTGCTCACTTCGCTAGAATGCAAGGGATTGCATCAATCAACATGCAACAGGGCAGCACGCTATAATGGTTCCGCTCTCTCTCCAATGGCGAAAAAAAAAACAAGAGACGTCCAATTCTAAAAGGATCAGGGGGGGAGATATACTGAAAGCGGGACCACGCGCTGGAATTGGACGAATTTGCAATTCTAGAAGTCGATGAAGAAACTCGCCTTGTCTCATCTCCACTTTTGTCGGTGAACGCTGCTCTTCCTACGTCCAGCTGAAAGACTCTTCTACTGGCAACAATCAAACGATCACTCCGCCGTAGGCCGTTTCCCAACGAACCTACTGTATGTCTGTATGGACAGTACAGTCGTAGCACCGTTCAAGCTCTCGTGGCTTGTCTACCGCGTGCTACAACACATATTTAGCGAAGCATTCGAGCAGCGTGACCAGCTACTGCCCGAAAAATACCAGTAGACCATCTTCGATCGAAACTTTCGTGTGCCAAGACCCTGCACACGAAGTTTCTCTTCTCTTCCGAAACTGTCCTGCGCCAAGTCTGCTGCGCATTCGGTTCCTCTCTCTTCCGAAACCATCCTGCGCCAAGTCCCTGCGCAGTCTGGGTTTCTCTCTCTCTCTCTCTCATTGGTGATCGATCACCTATCCGGTCGACTAAACTCACTGGATGGAACTCGGATTCAACTTGGTTGCCTCCAAACCGAGCCTTTGAAATTTTGAAAAAAAAGTTTATTCGAAACGTGTTTCTGTACTGCTTATCATTTCATATTTAATTTATCGAATTTTCTCGACAGTTCACTTCGAAATACTAACTACACATTTGCTCTGGCCAAATTCACGGAAAAAAAATTACACATCTCAAAATTTCGCAAAAATTTAATCAAATCTAGCTACCAATAAGGTCACTTATGGCAGTTACAGCGGAGAAGATAAAAAAAGTCATAAAACGTACGAAACAAAATTGTATAGTATAAATATAAAAGCGCCCATACATAGTAACTGTTAGTATAATTTAAGAAATATTATTGTTCAAACTATCGTCAGAAATCACATCAATACCTCTAAATACAAAAGACAAAAATGAACCCCAGAAACTTCATGTCATCCATTCTCTGACAATCATGAACCCTCTTGCTTTGAGGAGGAGCACACAAAGACGCCACAAAAACGTTACTGGCTATCTAGAAGGCTCCATTTCCGAGTGTACACTTGAGCCAATGTTTCAAATGCATTAGTTAACCCCGACTGAAGGTTTAAACAATAATAATTTTCCAAAACAGTTATTAAAAAGTAAAAAAAATTTAAATATTACTACCAAAAATTATTTTAATACAGTAATTCCAACTTGAAACTCTAAATTTCATATGAATTGAACTCGCAATTCGCAAATTACATCTGAGATACAACTCTCTCCTTCAACAGAAACCCCAGTATGGTTTGCAAATCACAAAAATCCCAGTAATTTATCGTTTCCAAGTGAAACTAAAAATTTGCATAGTTATACTAAATAAGAATAGATAATATGCACTCAAAAATACACACAACCTACTGTAAAAAACAAAACATTGCCTAATTGAGAGCGGTCGCTTTGTTTGTAAGCGAACCTCTATACAAATATCCCTAACCGAATGAACTGCATTATATCCTGACATAATTTGTAATTTTTCCATGCAAACGCTCGAACTAAAAAAAAAGGACATTTTTCATTTCTAATACCCAAATTAAAATATCAAATCAAAACATCCTTTTTAGAATACATCTAAACCAATTAAAAATTTTACCATTTCATTGAACTGGAAAGAAAAATAAAAATCGGCCTACCTATAAAATAAAATTGAATGAATTTATAAAACGTAAAGAAAATATATGAAAAATTTCTACACAATTTCTGTAATTCAAAAATAATTATAATATCGAGATTTAGTAAAATATGTATACCTTAACTCACATAGGTCCCCAAAATAAAAATAAAATTTACTGCGCACTTTTAGACCTATAATTAATAAATTCAATGTTACGCGTGGAAAGCACAATTTAGAATTTAATGCATAACATTTGTGCTTATTAAAGAAAAATCCTATGATTATTTATGTTAAACCAATTAAAATTTTGTTAAATAACTAAAAATTTACTACTCAATAGACATATACCGTAGTAACGGTTAATCTCCGAACAATATTTAACGATAGGCCTACAAGAAATCCTTCAGTACAATACAATAGCCATTTTACAAAATATGTCGGAATTGTCATGAAAATGAACGAAAGAAATGGAGAGAAAAAAAATAGATAATCAGCCTACCTACCAAATTTTATGAGTATATAAATATATATAATTATATATATAACTAATATATACGTATAAGTTAATAAGTAAGTATATAAAAAAAATCCAAAAAAAAACAAAATTTCACAACACAATTTCTCTATTTCAGTTAAACGAATTCTGCTTATTTTGAAATTTAACACAATCCTATATGGCCAAATCTGACAAATTTAATATGTTTAAGATTATTTTTCGATTTGTCCCTTAAAATGTAACGTAATCCTATTTTAGCGCGAAGCGAGCGAAGCAAAAAGCCCGTAAATCTATATAAACAATTATTTAAAATAAGCCTATCATTATAATTTATGTACAACCAATCGAAATATAATCAAAAATCTGCTAATGAAACCCAGAAAATTTTCATGTTCATGAAATGTTTACAATCGGTACAAATTTTCGCTGAAACATTTTGAAAGGACCATATAAAATGTGTATCATACTGTATTTAAACTAACATACTTGACTTACGTACAAATCCAGTAAAATTTATTTATTAATCATTATTCTTAAAAGGTAAGCTGAAACAGGCATAACAGTGGAAGAGACGAAAAAAGAAAAATTGAGTCCTCAGGCAGCACGATAAATTTTCAAAACTATGTCCTCTCCGACCTAATGAACGAAATTTAACGTAATAATGACTCGCAATATTGAGTCGGACAAGTTTTTCTACCGACTCTGCACCACGACTAAAAAAAATTTTGAGTCTAGACTCAATCTCAAACAAAAAAATTTGAGCGCGAACTTTTTTGAAGCGACGCGACTCAGAATAATTTGGAAGTAATGGGCGCCATTTTGAAATTACATTTATAATGAATTTTAAGGAATGAAAATCGAAATTTGCCTGCAAAGGGGTAAACTTTGCATTTAGATATTTTAATAATCGAAATAAAATATTCATTAACGCTATTGCTAATATACCGGGTTGAAGAATTTTAATCGAAATACTAGTCACGTGGGTAAGCCTCACAAAATATGATGTAACCACGCTAGCCACCAGATGTAGTGAATGCCTTTATTTAATTTACTTTCTTCTTTATTTACTCTACTATCGGCTCTTTATTTCATTTATCGTTTGCTTTCTCTACTCTCTTTTTCGCTGTACCGTATAGAGATTCTGGTAGCCACGCCGAGATGACTATGAAAGTCTGTTACAAAACCAAGGGGGGTTTTATTAACACTCTTTTAACACTTTTTATTATTTATTTAACCCTGAAAATGGTTTAAGTAATTTAGGGGGATGCGAGTACGGAATTTCTATTATAATAATTTACGTTGGAGGGGAACACAAACAATTAATTAAATTTTACGTTACATGACGTTAACCTCACGCTTAATGCGCCGCCAGAAGACTGACTCCCTTGTGGGGTAGTCTGCTCTCTCGGCCTCTGTTCAGGACTGCCAATTCTACCCATTTTAAACAATTTCAAACAATTTCACAATTATTAGTAAATGATTTATATTAAACAAAAATTAATATTATTAACTGGGCATTACTACATAATAAAAGGAAAATAATGTGTGTGTGTGTATAAGGCAGGGCTGTGGAGTTGGTGATAAAATTTGCCGACTCCAACTCCGACTCCAAAAATTTTAACATTCTGACTCTGACTCCAGAAATCTGACTTGTATAATTACGACTCCGACTCCGATGGAATGTTAAGGCCAAATTGATTACGATTAGCTTTATTACGCCAATGGAGATTCATAAACAAGGCATTTCGTCACCACCACATGACTCATCAGTTACTTAGTGGCTGTAACTATGCCCTAATGGCTTTTTTTTTTCTTTATTCAAAAATTACAATAAATCCCAAAATACAAACTGATTGAAGCTTAAACAAAGTAAGATTATTACTGGTTTAGCAAATTAATAAGATGTTTTTGTATTATTATAAACATCTGTAATACGTAATATTTTCCATCAGCAGTGAGTGAAAAATATTAAAAAACAACAGATTTATACTTTTGATGTGACATTATGCTGTTATCATTACTTATCAAATTGAAATCTAAAAATCTGGAAAAGATTTAGGGTTGCTAGTACAAAATTTTTAAATTTCCTTTTAGTAATTATGTTAGGTAATTAATTATAATCCTATGCACTTCCGACTCCACTCAAAATTGACCAACTCCATGACTCCGACTCCACAGCCCTGGTATAAGGGGATGGGGAGGATGTTTAAAATACACTAAAAATTAAAACCATTTTGATTGGGGACTCGCAGATCAGGGGCCAGGAGAAGTACTTTGCTTCTGCAAACTGGGATGGGAGGAAGGTAAGGTGCTTACCTGGGTGGGGAATGGTGTGGCTAGTTGGAGGACTGCGATCGTTGTCCACACTGGTGGCAATGACCTGTTCCTCAAAGGCGGTGGGGTAGGTCTTATAGAAGGGATCATCACCGAGATCATGTCTCTTGCAGATGATCTAAAACTGAAGACAGACAGGGGAATGTTAATGGGTATTTTACCGTGAATGAATGCCAGTGACCACATGCTCAGTAAGGTCATTGGCATCAATGAGAGGGTGCAAGACTTGTGCATCCCGCTGGGCATCAGGTTTATTGACCCGTTCAATGCATTTTCAGATAGGTGGGACTTTTACCAGAGGGATGGTGTCCACTTCAGTAACAAGGGTAAAGGTGTGCTAGGTGTGCTGCTCGACCGGCACCTATACAGAATGGTGAGGTTGAGTCCGGGGAGAGATGATTGGCCCCCACTGGGGAGGGATGATGATGAGCTGGTGGCGGACGTACCTTCAACTGAAGGGTGTATCCAGGTACAGGTGGGTGACCCTCCTTCCACGTTGGAGGGGGCTCAGGCTCCTGTGGAAGTTGCCCCCTCGTTAGTGAGGGGCTCTTCAACTCCCGACAGCCCTGGCTGTTCGGGAAATGGGTCATGCTAGGGGGCAGTCAGAATAGGGAAGGCTCCCTCCGTGCAATGCTTTTTAATGCTAGGTTGATTAGGAACAAGTTTTGCGAGCTACAGGCGCTCTTAGCATCAGAATACCAGGATATCGTTGCTATCACTGAGTCCTGGATTCATACTGATCGTAGGGACTACGTTGGGGAGTTTGAAATTCCCGGGTATAGAATGTTTCGCAAAGACCGCACCCATGGGGAGGGGGGTGGGGTACTAATATACATCAGGGACACGTTGAGTCCGATTGACTGCCAGTTCCAGTCGGAACAGGAGCTGCTTGGCATCAATCTGAATGTGGGAGGGATGAGCTATAGGTTAATATTGGTGTACAGACCTCCGCATCTCCTCCTCGAGGAGGATACAGCCCTGTACACCGAACTCCGTATCTTGCTAGGGGATAGGGTGTGTGTAGTTTTAGGAGACTTCAACTGTCGCGGCATAAAGTGGGAAGACAGGACTGCTGATGCTGAAGGGAGGAGGCTAGTTGACTTTGCTGATGAGAACTTCCTCACTCAGTGGGTCAATGAGCCTACACGAGGCGAAAGCGTTCTAGACTTAGTATTCACGACCGAAGACAACCTCGTCACTGGCCTCACCATTGATGAATCATTGGGCACGAGTGATCATGGTCTGATTAGGTTCTGTGTGTGCGTCCCTCGGGTGAAGCGTAGTAACTCGAGAGACAGTAAGCTCGACCTCCAGTGGGCGGACTTTGTTAGCCTCAGGGATAGCGTAGGTGGGATGGGGTTAGAGGGCGGCGGCGATGTTCAGCGAGTGTGGAGTGCATTCCGGGCCGAGTTTATAGTGCTACAGTCTGCTGCCATACCCTCAAAACTGGTCACCCCTGCTTCAATGCAGCCTAAGTGGTTCAATTGTGACATCGCTTCAGCTATCCGAAATAGGAAAGTAGTGTATAGGAGGGCGAAGGCCAATCATTCCCATGAGAACACTGAAGCATATGTCCGCCTGTGGAGGGAAGTGAAGGCGAAGGTTAGACTAGCAAAACGTAACGAAGAACTACGGGTGACAAGCCCCTGCAAGGGGGAACCCTAAGGAGTTTTTCAGTTATGTTAATAGTAGAAAGCCCATTAGAAGCATGATAGGTCCATTAAAGGACCGAAGCGGCATTCTGTGGACCTCCAACACGGACATTGCCAATGTGCTTAATGAGTGTTTTGCGGGAGTGTTCACCAGGGAGGACACCTGCATCATCCCTGAGCCAGGCATGAGGCACGAAGGTGCTGGCCTAGATAGTGTTCGATGTACCATGACAGTCGTTGCCGATAGAATAGACAAACTGAGTGCGTTTAAGGCTCCAGGGTCAGACCAGTTTCTCCCCAGAGTATTGTGGGAGTTGCGCGACCAGGTGGCTCCCCACCTGGCTACAGTCTTCAACAAACCGTTGGAGACGGGCCAAGTGCCAAGTGCCTGGTGACTGGAGGGAAGCCAATGTGACCCCTATCTTTAAGAAAGGGGATCACGAAAGTCCAGGGAACTATCATCCCATTAATTAGTCTCATTTCAGTTGTAGGTAAATTATTAGCGGATAGGATCGTTGACCATTTGGATTCCTACATGCTGCTTGTGGACTCACAACATGGGTTTAGATGGCATAGGTCATGTCTCACCAACTTGCTCGAGTTTTTCCATGTCATGTTGGGCGAGTATGATAAGAGTAGGGCGATTGATATACTTTATCTCGACTTTCAGAAAGCCTTTGTCAAAGTACCTCACCGCCGGGTAATGGCAAAAGTGCGCATGCTGGGTATCGGTGGTGAAGTAGGTAGGTGGATTGAAAACTGGCTGAAGAATAGGCGGCAGAGGGTTGTAATTAAAGGGATTAGTTTGGGTTGGGCCTCAGTCACTAGTGGGGTTCCTCAGGGTTCCGTTTTGAGTCCACTGTTGTTTATCATTTATGTAAATGATATTGACGGTGGCATTGTCAGTTGGATCGCCAATTTTGCTGATGACACGAAGCTTCGGGCCAATGTTGGGTCGCCCGAAGCGATCGAGGAACTGCGTGCGGACCTAGGTAGGATAGGAGAGTGGTCCAAAAAATGGCAAATGCTGTTTAACTTGGGTAATTGCAAAGTAATGCACATTGGCTATGCCAATCCCAAGTCGGACTACTCAATGTTGGGGAGTAATATCCAGGCAACTGATTTGGAAAAGGACTTGGGTGTGCTAATTAGCAGCGACCTTAAATTTACCAAACAGTGCGTAGAGGTTGAAAAGAAAGCCCAGAAGCTGTTAGATTATATCAGGAGGCAATTTCAGTTTTGGAACAAGGAGATTGTGCTCTCTCTGTACAATTCCCTGGTTCGGCTGCACCTGGAATATGCTGTGCAGTTTTGGTCACCCACCCTCAGGAAAGATATTGAGAGGCTGGAGCGAGTGCAGGTGAGGGCCATAAAGTTAATCCCTTCTGTTTGGCATTTGGGCTACAATCGACAGTTACGCACCCTGAACTTGTTTTCGCTGGAAACTCGGAGGCTGCGCGGTCAACTGATCGAGGTTTTCAAGCTCTTACGAGGGTTCAACGATGTCGATTTTAGAAGTATGTTTAGTTTAAATGATAACCCAACTCGCAACAATGGTTGGAAGTTGGATTTGAAACGGTTTAGGACTAGTGTGTGGGAATTACTTTACGTATAAGATCTGTGACATGTGGAACAGGTTACCTTCAGAAGTTGTGAACAGTTCCTCTGTGGATCAGTTCAAGAAAAGGTTACACAAAATCTTGCACACTATTTGAGTGTGTAAAGACATTTAGGACCTCAGTCTGCGGAAATTTCTTTTCCTATAAAATAGTTAATATCTGGAACCAACTTCCCTCAGAGGTTGTTTCCAGTCAGTGTAAATCTGTTTAAAAATAGGCTAGACAAGTACTGAACACACTCATAGTTTAAGATTAAAACCTCAGAAAACTCTGCAGGAGTTCGCTTGCTCGGTGTCTCTGTGAGCAAGCTAAATATAGAGCTATTTATATATTCTCCACTTTCCTGTAAAATTTCCTTGGCTACTTTTCCAGGGTCAAGGTATTTTCTTCAACCTTTTTCCATACCTGCCTCTGGCAGGCAGGGAGGGAGCGGAGGGTGGGGAGAGAGCCTTCTACTTTTCTATCCAGTTTTCTACTACTGCTAGGATAGTTGAAAGAAAAATAAACGTTTACAAAATTTTCCCTGGCACCCGTTGCCATTGGTACCTCCTCGGTATGGGCCGCAAGGCCTTTTGAGGTACTTCTTTTCCTTCTCTCTCTCTCTCTCTCTCTCTCTCTCTCTCTCTCTCTCTCTCTCTCTCTCTTATAAATAGGAGTGTTGTAGGGTCTTTTTTTTTTTTTTTTTTAATTTTTTGAGTAGATTGGCCCTGCTGGGGTAAAAGCACCCTAATTTTTATTTTTATAAATTTTAAATGAATGGTTCTAGCCAAATTTGTTACTGAAGATGATGTATCATTAATGATATTTCCTTTCAGAAGCCATTGTAATTATTTTTTTTCATCTTAGTAACTGAGATGTGGCTCCTAAAAGTCTTTGGGGCTTGACTGACTAACAGCTATAATTTAAAAATTAATGTTTTTCGCTTAAAACTACTGTATACAGCCATCCCTTAAAATTTGTTAGAGATACCATTATGTTCCAAGATCCCTCATGAAATTTCAAAAGCACTACTTATAATGCTATAATATAGCTGTAATATTACACTAACCTTAATCCTACAATGATAATGTATGTGGTGATGATGTAGTGGAAATTGTTGGGGAGGTTGCTGGGCCTCTCAGCCTCTTTTTCTTATGAATGTACCGCACTATTGAATTGTTCATGCCATACAACCTTCCACATGTGGCATAGCTCATTCCTCCAATTAATTTATCCAACAGTTACACTTTCTCCACTAGAATCAGCAGCATCTTAGGTGTTTTGCTGCCACTAGGGCCGCTGTTACTATCACTTCTCTTGCGCTTTCGAGTCATAGCTATGATGTAATGAATGTTAAGATCCCACAAAGTGTTCGCAGAGGCATAGCTCAAAAGAACTGGTGTGGGAAGACTCCTTTACAACGCTAGTGACATAGGCTGCAAGTCGAGACCTCTGGTAGTAAAAATGCACAATTTTTTGGAACTGCAAATTTTAAGGGATGGCTGTACACTGTACCCTACTGTCAGTATCTGAGGTGGCTACTTTCCTGGTTTTGAATTGGAAAGTTAGTAATGTAAATTAACAGATTTAACTTTTACACAGTTTTGGTTATGGTTTTATGTTTTATATTTTGAAGTACTGTTTCAAAGTATGTAGAGAATGGCTATTCTGGTAACTATATAATAGTACTGGTGAGAAAATACTGCCCTTTATTGTTTCAGTGGTGTGCAATTTGTCCATATATGTGAACAAAAAATACTTGTTGATATAAAGTCAATCAGTTGATGTCATATACAGTGATCCCCCAACCTGCATAAGAGTTCTGTCCCTAAAAAAGCTCATGCAGGTTGGAACTATCTCCCCATAATATAAATTGGATTAGGGAGATAAAAGTTTAAAAAATCATGTATAATGTAATTTTTACCTAATTTTTACTGGCTTTTAAATTATTGTACAATAAATGCATAATAATAATAATAATGCATGTAAAATAATATATAACAAGTATAAATATAGTAAAAAAAAAAAAAAATTCAAAAAGATCACTATAAAAATAATGTAATAATCCAGAGGAGGATGAGAAAGATGACTCAATATAAACTAGTCAGTTGTACAAGAAATATACTACTGGGCATGTTGCTTCCAGCTGGAAATGCTGAAGTATTGTACCATATAATATGCTTAATTATCATATTGTATCATATGTACAGTCATTCCTCCGTATTTGCATGACTGACATATGTGAGACTGCCTATTTGCAAGAGAATAATAGTAACCATTAAATCAGCATCTGCGAGGGAAAGACCCCCTATTCGCGATTCAAATTGGCCGCCATCTGGCCGATGCGCAAAAGTATACTAAATGCGGGTCCATCCTCACACAACTGCTTCTCCCCATGTGCGAGTGAGAGCAGAGAGTGAGTCAGTCACTTGAGTTGCCTTCCTTAGCGATGCATTGTCTGCGTTGAACTTCGTGTTTACTTTCGTGATTTTGACGGTATTTTGCCTTATTTTCTTATTAACTATGGGTTCTAAGCGCAGTGTCAGTGGTATTGAAAGTACCCCTAAGAGAAAGAAGGTGGTACTGAGCCTTAGTGAAAAAATAAAAGTGTTAGATAGGCTTAAAAGTTGTTTCATTTAATTCTATTTAGTATTAATCTATATAATTACACTGGGGAACAAATTTTAACTTTTTTTGTTTCTTGGACGTGAACAGGTCGGTCTTATAGGATTTTTTCCGCTGATTCCGAATATAACCGTAGAATTTCTCTATCACCCAAGGTTACTGATAAATTTGTATTTTAATATTTATTCAAAAAGTGTATAGAAATTAGTAAAAATACTTCATAAAAATTATATTAGTGGCAGATTGGCATTTAAAATATTCTTCTTAAAACTTCTTTGTCACTGATTTTCTCTTGTAGTTTTCATTAGGAGCTTCTCGCATCAATGTCCAGCAGTAAACAGCTAACATTGCCAGATCCCACCTCCCTTGGTAGCGTTTCTCCATAGGTTCCACCAAGATATATAGCTACTTTCTCCATGCTCATCGCTTACGTCGCCGAGGTTTTCAGGGAAGAAATCTAAATGGGAGTGCAAGAAATGGATTTTTAGTGACATATTACATCCCAATAACCTATATGCTTCAATCATGTCCTGCACTATTTTTTCATAGTTAGAGGCTTTGATGTTCCCTAGAAAATTTGTGATAACATTCTTTATGGCCTCCCATGCCACTTTTTCTTTTCCTCTCAAGGCATCATCAAACTTTTGATCTTTCATGAGCTCTCTGATTTGGGGACCAACAAAGATCCCTTCTTTTATCTTTGCATCGCTAAGTCGTGAAAACTTTTTCTTCAAATATTTGAATGCCTCATCTTCCTTATTCATTGCTTTGACAAAATTTTTCATGATGCCAAGTTTGATGTGAAGTGGCGGTAAGTATATTTTCTTGGGGTCAACTAAGGGTTCATGAGACACATTCTTCAGTCCTGGGATACATTTTTGATGAAGTGGCCAATCCTTTACAAAATAATGCGAATCTCTGGCTCTGCTGTCCCATTCACAAAGGAAGCAGCAGAACTTTGTATAACCGAGCTGCATTTCCAGAAGAAGCGCGACAACTTTTAAATCCCCACATATATACCAATGAAACTGGTCATAATTAATCTGCTGAAGGATGAGTTTCATATTTTCATAAGATTCCTTCATGTGGACAGCGTGCCCTACAGGAATGGAAGGGTATTTATTTTCATTGTGAAGTAGTACAACCTTGAGGCTTAGCTTCGAAGAGTCAATAAATAAACGCCAATCTTCAGATTTGTGCTCATGACCGAGAGCTAACAGCAGTCCATTTACATTATTACAGTAGCATAAACCACCTGACGAGGAGAAATACTGCATCAGATCTTTTTGGCGAGTGCAGAACGTCGATATGCTTGTATCTTTTGCCAGCAAATTCCATTCAGGTAACCTGGAGCCCAATAATTCCGCTTTCTTTTTCGGAAGGTCCAAATCTCTCTCGAGATCATTCAGCATAACCTGCGTTATCATACGTGGTTTATTTGATTCAGGTTGCTGAAAGTCTGTATCTTTAGTGTCATCAATTTCCATTGGTTCAACTTCAGACTCTTCATCCAGTGTCCATGACTTTGGGGGTTGGAATTGGGTTATCATCGTCATGTAGTACTGGTCTCATGGCAGATGCAAGATTTGGGTATTGAATTTTATGTTTATTTTTGGCAGAGAATCCTGAAATGTTAGTCATACAAAAATAGCAATCCATTAGGTGATCCTTGGGCTCTCTCCAAATCATTGGTATGGCAAATGGCATAGATTTGCGGGTACTTTTAATCCAACCCCTAAGAGTGACGGCACAGGAAATGCATGAGATATGAGGTGCCCAGGATTTGTCTTGGTCGCCTACCTTACATCCAAAATAAAGTTCGTAAGCCTTCTTCACGAGTGGGGTCATTGTCTTCCTCTGTGCCATTATGGTCAGTTCTCCACATATGTAGCAAAATGTATATCTGGGATTAATACAGTTTCGATTCATGCTGGTGGAAAATTATTGAAATCACGGAAAACTTTTTGGAATGAAAAGCCAATTTTTTCTACTATGAAAAATTTTAAAATTTGAGCAAAACTTAAATTTTTTTTTTCTTTTTATTAAAAATCTGTTTTTTAAATAGCTATATTTTTTTAATGCAAAAAATAGTTAAATATAGTTAACCTGGAAAAAAAAGAAAGTAAAATTAAATTAGTACACTTAATTTTAACTAATATTTTGGGAAAACTCTTCAGTAAATGAAAATATTATTTTCTCGAAAACTATGGGTGATAGAAAAATTCTGAAACCATATTTGGAATCAGCATCAAAAGTTCTATAAGAAATACCAAATAGTTTTCAAGAAACAAAAATGCTGTTCCCTAGTGTTATTAACATAATTGGTGTTTTTTTTTTGGCATTTATGGCTAAATTAGGGGGGCAAAAGGGGATTTTCAGGGGAGCTGGGAACTTAACCCTATTTTTCCATAAGTTTATATGTTCAACATCCACAAGATCAACACTAGCGACGATTTTTAAGAACCTAACCCTCGTGAATACTGAGGAATGACTGTATTATACTGCATACGCGAGAAGTGTTTAGTAAATCATTTTTTAGTATTTACCACAATTTTAAAAAATTTGTGCTGCTCTATCTTTGAATCTTAGCTCATGCAGGGTGGGATATCACTCTATTGTGTAACAATGTGGCAGGCATAAAATTGCCCAATTATGTGGAGCAAAGGCATTAAAGGGTTACTCTATTTTTCTACTGACTAACCATTGTGGTTGATCAGAGATGGAGTTTAGTGAGTACTAGCCTATATATTTTGAGGGAAGGGGTAACTGAATTTCTTTGTAACCAAACTGTAACTTCAAAATTGGTTTTAGCCTTAAGAGAATGAGTAGGCTGTTGACCTATAGGTCAAGATGAAGAGGGAATTGATATTGTTGCCAATACATAAAAGAAACTTCACTTGGTCCTCCCCAACTGGGATCATAAAAGTTTGTAACTTTGTTTTTATGAATATTTTGTGCATTTTATTTACTATAATTACTATTAGCTTATTGTTAAAAAAAGTAGCTACTATAGTTATTTCATATTGTCTTGAGCAAAACTTTTAAAATTTTGTAACTTATCATTATGGTTTGGTAATGACAGAGCAACTACAGGATTATAACTTGGCTTAATATATATCAAGGCTCAGAACTTTATCTTTGACACATGCTCTAGGTTGCATCATTTTTATACACAACATACAGCCGCTAGACCTCGAACAACAACTAATTATTTTGCCTCAGAAACTTTCACATCTTGGTAATTTTTTGTAATTTGTTTCAGAGTATTGTAGTGACAAAATCATTATACAATGGAGGAAAATTTGTTGTAAAAGTCCTGTGTCAATCTGACTCTGCGTCTGAAGATTTTTCTTTGAATATTACATGGTATCTAAGGAAAGCAGCTTGCTGGGAAGAATATTATGAAACTGAAGAACCGGTAAGTACTCTGTGATTGAATGTAGCCAAGGCTCCTTTTTAGAAACTAATTTAGAATCTTTCCCAAGTTTGCTTCACTGAGTTTAATATATTACCTGTAGTTTCAGTTATGTTGATGTACCGTATATAATTGTTTTTAAAATAGATTGAAAAGTATTTTTCACTTATAGCCAAATATTTGTTGTTTAGGTAACAAGTCTTAATACTCATGGTAGATGATTTATTTAAAAAATGAAATGTTCAGAATAGGCCTTTATGAGCAGGAGGCGCATGGTCCATTAAGTTGGATACTGTAAGTTTTGTTTCAGTTTTAAAATTTTTTTAATCAGAAGTTGCCTAGTTATAACTAAAGTTGCTCTGCCATGGCATAGTAGTAGTAGTCCCATTCTGTTTTAAAAGGTAGCTCAAACTTCAGGGTTGAGTAAGATCTATTAGTGAGGGCTTAGAGGCATATATAGTTCTACACTAAAAACAAAATGGTCACATTGTGTTTTTACATTGGCCCATGATACTTCCCCTTGTAATTCTTAAATTTTTATTTTAACTCAGCTTACTCACCCACTGGTTACTAGCAATGCTGGTATATATACAAATTATACATTATCTACAAACTCATTTTCCATTCTACCATAAATTGGGCACGATGCTTGAACTCAAGATCAAAGGTCGTCAGATTAGTTTTTACCAGAATAACTTTTTTAGTCTCTATAAACTACTCAATCATCATCTTTTACAAGTTTTCATCCATTCTCTTTTTACCACTTAACATTCATTGTACAACTCCATTGTATCTCCTTTCATTACTGCCAGGTGGAATTTATTAACATTCTTTCCTAGACTCTTTCATTCTCTTCACTTCATCATTCCACCGTGCTGGTATTAATTTACTGTACCCTTTTTTCAGTCCAACACTAATGGAAAATCTTGGTTTCATTAATAATTTGTTTTTTCTAATGTATAATCGCAAACTTGACACAAACTGCAGTCTCGTATACCTCCAGTCTTTTTCTTCACCTCAATTACTTGACCTTAATAAGTTTAGTAACCTTTTTTTAATTCTCTGAAATTTTTATAACTTCTGTTCAGTTTTTCAAAATTGCTGCTAAACTTGCCTTCATTTTCCTATTTTTGTACTGGGAGTGAAAAATGGTATAGCTAGACTCAATTAGGGAAAAGTACAGCATAGAACTATTTTGTATTTGGAATATAGAATAGTCCTGTAACGTACATATCTAAACCATATCTAGTTAAAAAAATTGTCACATTTATATGTGAAAAATCTGAAATGAGCAGATGTGAAAAAATGTATAGGAAAAAGTCCTGGAATTCAATCTGACTCCTTATAGCTTGTTTAGAATTAATTTTAAGTTAGACTGAAATACTAAAATAGGTTCCCGAAGTTATTTTTATACAAGGCTCATTTATATTTTTAAGACTACATTATTGGTAAAAAAAAATTTAACCCCAAGACCTTTTCTGTTGGCCATAGCAAATAAAGTCACTCTCAGCTTGGGTTCATTTCAGCTGCAGTAGATTTTGAAGAGACAAACAATGAGTCTAACTAATACTCATTTTTTTTTAGTCGCTTCAATTGCTTTAAATATTTCATAAACAAACAAAAATATTGAATGTCTTAAATTATTTAGGCCCTAAATGAAGTAGCTAACTCCATTTTGCCCTTGGGCTGGAAATATTAACTTCACAAAAGTTAATTATTTAGCATACCCTATGTAATTATTATTAATGCCCAGTAAAGTTTGGTTTAACCATACTGAGTTTAACTTTGTTACCAAATAAAAATTCTTTACTGATTATCTTTTGGATCTAGCAAGTCATAGTACGTGTGGAAGTTTGAAACTTGGGTTAGGCTTAGCTATTACTCATCACTCAATAGCTCTGTACTTAACCCTTTAATGCTGAATGTTTTTGTAGGGTTAAGTCTAAATGCGTGTATTTGAAACGGTACGTATTTGACCCAGTTGACGTTAGAGGGTTAATACTACTTTGTCATTTCAGTCTTCCTGTATTTTGTTTCTCAGTTGTAATATTTATTTTTTTACTTTAGATTAATGATTCCCCAAACGTGTATTTGAACTACTACAAGAAGGTGGTGTTAAAATTGCAAATGAAACTTTAATTTCTGTAACAGCAAGTGAACTACATGCTTGCGATGACAAGAACTACTATCTTGTAAGTTTGGTTTTTATTTGTAATATTTTGTTTTACTTGAAAAAGGTCTTCTCTTTATTAAATGTTCTGTCTTTGGCAGAGTCATACTTCAAAGCCAATGACCTCTCAGAAGGATGTAATGGCTGCAAAAATGCAACTTGTGGCAAAATCTGTAATGCATTCAGAAAAGAGTGATCCTAATGCTGTTCCAAAAATTAGTTTTCATGGGAAAAGTACAAAAGGTCTTAGGAAGAGCGATGACACTGCGCTTCTAGGTATGTTACACCAGCTTATGTTTAAAAACAAGAAAAGAGAGTTTGCTTAGTCATTACATAGTATAACCTATATACAGAGTTGGCAGTAATCTCTCTCTCTCTCTCTCTCTCCATCCCCCAAAAGCAAATGTTTTCCTTTAAATTAATCATTTTAACTAGGCATTAAACCAAAATCCTAAGTAAAGGTAATAATAGATTGTTTGTGGTATTCAAACAAGCAAACACTCTTTATTTAGAAAATGAATGAATTACGTGAGGTAGACAAAAATAAAGAACATGCTTACAAATAGTGATGGGACGATGAATCGGAAGAATCGAGTGTTTTTCAGGAATCGGCATCGGCATTGGAATCGTAAGAATTTGGTTACAACTTTCGATTCTTACAACGATTCTTTGTCATTTAGTGACAAAAATGAACTAATTATTAATTAAATTATCTTTTTCTTTTCAGAACACAAATTTAATTTTCATTTGCAATTTGATTACTGATATTCTGATATTCAATATTCAAGACTTAAATTTAGTATTTTTATTTATAGCAATTTATTCAATTCAAAAGAAGATATTTTAATTTTTAATATTTAATTATTTCATCTTGCAATACATGGCAACGTCAGATCTAACCAATGAAAGCAACTATTCCATGTTTCAATACATGATGCAATACATGATGCAATACCCATGAGACACAAAACTATAGCAGTGTGACTGCAGCTATCAATCCTAGTCCAGCCTACTTAGAAACAACATACTTTAGATCCTAGATCCGCTCATAACTCATTATAGCCTATGTAAGTAGATTCAATTAGATTCTAAGGTGATATTACCATACTATTACTTTATTAGTTAGTCTTACAAATAAATAAAATGACTACATAGGTATAGTTTTCTGAAGAGCACCAAGTAAACTTATCTATAAAAATACTGAGAATCGGAATCGGCATCGATTGAAATTTAGGTATCGTCCCATCACTACTTACAAAGTATGAGTATATCAATTGGCATTTATGTTCACTTTTGTATTTAGTGTCATTTAATCTAGTCAGTGTTTTTATTTGAATATATCATCAGGAAGCATGAGAGCTTTTCATACAGAATCTTGGAAATTCATTTTAAGTTTTACAATAGAAAATAATTGGAAATAAAAAAAATGTGGTGGATTAATGTCGATATTGTCAGAATTATATTTGATCAATTTCTGTCACTGAATAAGAAAATACAGGGTGTCTACAAAACAATCCTACAAATTCCATTTGAAATAACTAAATTTTGTACACTTCTCGTATATCCTTTTCATATTCACAATCCTAACTCATACGATGATAGGCTGTATTAAAATACTTATTGATCTATAATTAATGTTATAAACTATTCTTAATCATTATTAATGCTCAAGTTAATATAACTGTATATCAGGCTGGGTCAAAATTTTATATTGAAAAGGTACGTATTGTGAGGGGTTTGAATGGAATGTAGGAACCCCCTCATAGATTATTTTCGCTGTTTAAAGCATCCTACCCCTGGCACAATTTTTCACTTTTTGACCTATATTGAAGAATATTCCATTTATGAGACTTACTCTACATTCAAGTTTTTTGATGACAAATCTTTATTAACGTATAATATTTTATTTAATAATGTACAGTATTAGGAAAATTAATTAAGTACAACAATATATTCAGAAGAAAAAATTAGAGGCATAATAAATGTGCTAAAATTCAATTAACTTTTTCATTGTTCCTTATCATATCAAAAAAGAAGAAATTTTCAATATCATTAGGAAATTTTATTTCATATGTTTCTTACTCATTCCATTGGGCCTTCCATTCAAACTTGGGTACTTTTCGTCTTGATTCTGATGAGTTTAAAATTAACTTTTGACGGTTGTCATATCCTATTCTTTCCTGACATGCCTTTGCTTACTAGGTTCACTGCCCTTTCCACACTTTGATTGTGGCATGGAAAAGAAGCTATCTCCAGTGGCTTACATCAAGCCTGTAGTAGCGCATCATCGCTAAAATTGTTTAGCAGCAGTGGAGGAGTAATGATCTCTCTCTGCCAATTGATCATCTCGGTGTAGTCAGTAGATTGGAAATTGAGGGTTTGAGGCAACTCAAAGTTTCTGGTACCTGAAAATCCTGTTCTTGAAAGGATGATTTTCTGAATGGCTTGCTCCCTAATTTCTAGTCTCTTGTCAGTTACCATTGATACGAGTATATTTTCTGGGTGGGCAAAGTAGGCATTATTCTTTAATACTGGTTCTATGATTGATCTATGTTGTTCATCTAAATTTTGAAGCAAGCACATTAAATGCTAAAAGTTATATGCACCATCAGTTGCATTAGGATGAGATTTTATCCAAAACCACCCTGGAGCATAGAACTGCATAATAATCTTGACCATATCTTGAAGGTTTTTATCAGGATTTGGCATTGAGATATATAATCAAAGGACCCTGTTGGCTAGAGTTAGTTGACTACCTCCAATTGTTAAATCTCTCTCCAGTTTATTCCCAATTGAACCCACAAAAGTATTTGGACCTGTTGTTTTACCATCAATGGCTTTGTAGACATGCATGAAAGGCAGCTCATTCAAATGCAAGAGGTACACCAACCACTGCACTGGTCCGTTAAGATGAATTTCAACCAGTTTTATGGCTCCACCAATTTTTCCTGTATTTACAGGAGTACCATCACACAGTAAAGCTTTGATAGTATCTGTGCTGTTTGAGTCTGTAATAATAGTTATCAACTCTTCTGCTATGCAATGAGCAGTTCCATTATCTGGTGTGACATGGTCTACATAGATGCTTCCAGGTTCTTTCACAATAACATAGTGTTCTTTTTTTATCTTTCCACTTTTAGTTAATGTGTATCAATTCCCTTATCATAGCATTCACAAGAAGATATATCAAACATTTCATCATCCTGAGCTACTTTTAAGGCAAAACTTTCATTTCTTCAATGTAATGGCACTTTGTTCAATTTTGAGGCTTCTTCTATTAGTCGACTGACTTTAAGATCCTTTGGTGTTAATCGTAGGAAAAGAAAATTTCATCCAAATGTCTTCAATATCTTTTACAACAACCCTGTAACAATCATTAGCAGTTGCTGATCCTTTTGATTTAGCTTCTCACGATGGCACACAAAAAGGTAGTGTCTCACAACATCTGCTTTTGAAGGAGTCACGGCTGCTGGGAATTCCGTAGGATATCCAAAGGCTGCATTTGAAGACTTGCTTCTAGTAGTCATAGTTTATATTCAGAAGTAAAATCAAATTACATGTAATTTATGATAATTCAAATTATAATTAATGCAAATTATTTCTATTTATCTGAAACATAAAAATATCAAGCATTAAACAAACAACTCATCATGTAACATATAACAACATTAAACATATGCAAATATGAAGGTAAAAAAAGGGAGGAGGGGCATGTGACTGGGGTAGTAGGATAGCACATGCTTGATATTTTAATATTTTGTTAAAATGATAAAATGAAATTTCTCACGTAGTGTTCTTTTTAAGAAATAAAAAAGTTTCCCATTTTTGACCTGGCTGATTGTATATTAATATACATTTAATATAACTGGCCAAAGAATATTTTCAGTGTTATTTTAACCCTTTGAGGATGATATTTTATTATGTATTTAATTGAATCTCATTTGAATATAATTTTAGAGGTTGTGTTAATGTATATTAAAATTTAACCATAATAGTTTATAATAATTAATGGTAAGAATTCATATGGTCTTGAAATATGACAAAAGAAGGGTTTTGCATTGTTTGATCACTTTAAGTTTGTATTTTAAACAATACTATTAACTGATATTAAAAAAAAGGGCAAATTAAAGGGGTTTTCAGGGTCCTACTTTTTTTTTTCTCTCCATAAAAGTCTCATCACTGCCTAATTTTCAGACAAGCTTGGATTTTATTTAAATGAGAGAAGATTCATTTCAGTTTTATCTGAATGCTTAAGATTTAAAGATATAAGTATTGTAGGAACGAGGAAATAGGTATAAAACATTGGTATGCTTTGGTTGTGGAAATTTATAATATTAATAATAATAAACATTAAAATCTATTAAGAATGTTTGAAGAATCAGCCTTTTAAAAATTGTGATTGTTAATAGTGAATAGTTTATAATGGAATTAATAAAACCTATTGCCATACCTCTATTTTCACGATTAAGGTTTTAAAAAAAATGCTTGTAACTTAAATACGGCATTTGTGGTACATACTTCAAGTTTCTAAGTGCGACCCATTGAGTTGCTGTAGTGGGCATTTTTTCCAGATAAACCCAGTACTGGAGTGAGTCCAAATAGTGGCGTGGCAGCGAGTGAACCCATGTATATGGTAACAGCAGATGGTATTTATCAATTCATTCTTGGAACTAAAATAAATGGATTTAGTTTTATCAGTCAAAATTTATCCTACAAAGCCGATGTTCGCATTGAAATATACAATGATTATGGATATCTTTCAGCTGCAGGTTCGTTCCTTATTTAACATCCTTATTCTTTTAAGGCAGTGGTTCCCAACCTTTTCTGGTTTGAAGCACCCAAATGTCATCCATTCTTCTTTCATAGTACCCTGGAGAATTTTTCTCTCTCGCTGTTCAACATCCAGTTCCCCATTTCCCTACCCTTCCAACATCACATAACTTCAAACTGAGCCAAAGTAGTTTGTGTGGATATAATTTTGTATATTTTGAGTAACTTCTCAATTTTCAATTACTTTTGCTATTTTCATGAAATTCCATTGACCCCCTGGTTGGGAAACCCTGTTTTTAAGCCTTATTATTCTACCAACATAAGATTTTGTATTGTAATTTTTAATTTCTTTAATTGTTAGTTTTTGTTTGTTAATTCTGTAACTAATATTTAGCTTAAAACTGTTTCCTGTACATTAGAAGTAAATTTTGTGAAGCAAAATCCTTTTGTATTCTGAAAACTAAACAAATCTCACCTTTTCAGACTATCCATTGTTGATCTTCTACAGCACAATGTGCGTGATTTATGTAATCTATGGCGTAGGTTGGCTCATTGTTTCCTTCATGAGATGGCGAGAGTTACTTCGCGTACAATATTGGATTGGTGCTGTAATCTTATTAGGTACCTTGGTCTGTTTGCTGTACATGTTCTGTACTGTTCTAAATTGTGTTTCAGGATTGTTTTCCTTTAACAAAACTGAAATGTTTCATGAAATTGACTCGAATGTTTGGTTCTCCCAAAAATGTTAAAAATTAACTCCTTTAAAAATGTAGGTCTAAACCACATTTTCTTTTATACTGAAGGGATGTTGGAAAAGGCAGTTTTTACTGCAGAATACGAAAGTGTAAACAAAAGAGGAGTGAGCATCCCTGGCCTGATTGTCTTTGCCGAATTGGTCTCTTGCGCTAAACGAACACTTTCCAGGATGTTGGTGATCATCGTCTCATTTGGATTTGGAATCGTAAAGTAAGTTTTATTACTTAATTAGTAATTAATAACACCATCCTGCGAATTCAAATTTTTTGCGAGTTGTTTTAATGAAAATGGGTGATTCTAGGCAATAAAGGCATGCTCTTTTCAGCTGTATATTTAGTTTTCCCCTATCAATCTAGATATTCCACAATCACGCGTAATGTATAGAGAAGAAAATGTTACTAATTGGATAAGAGAACAGGCAAATCATTTAGCATATGTTATTCCATTCAAACATTTTACAGTAGTAATGCATGCCCAGAAACACACATTACACACACACACACCAGACATGGGGTCAATTACTGTGTTTCTATTACTATTGATTCCTCCTATTACTATTACTTCAGTTTTCATCTATTACTATTACTTTTGTAGTGGGGTACTTCACTCATTTGAAAAGGATCTTTATGTCTATTTAAATGCAATTAGAAGCAGTGTTAACGAACAAACAAACAAACACACTTTATTTCAGACTCAGCAGGTACAAACATTATACAAGATGTCCATAAAAGATTGAGATAGTTGTCTGGAGCACTAAGTAGACCAGTGAATCACTGTGTATAATGAACATACAAATACAGTGATCCAACCATGAGGTGGTGTGCCAACTATCACTAACATAAGTAAAGCCAGGAAGACTACACATGGATGAAAGGGTCAAGTTATTATCTTCACAGAAGATTAAGCATTAAAGTCACCAATAATAGCTACACATGTCGTATCCAACTCATCAATAATACTGCTGACCTGCCCCAATTTAATGAGGTAATCTTCATTATCAACTGCCTGAAAAGGCATATAGATACACAGAATTACAAATTTTTTATTGTCTACACAATAGCCAGTTCAAACCAAGTTTTAATTCATTAATATATTTCCCATACCCCAACCTCCATAGAATAGCTACCCCACCAGGTGGGTGGCCTGCAAGGAGACCATCTTGTTTATCTCTGGTGGCTTCCCCTATCCCATGAAAGTTACTGGACAGGCTATTCAGGTCCTCTAACTCCTGTTTCCATAGCCATGTTTCCTGCAGACAGAATATCAGCATCCTCTAACAGCTTATCAATTATGATCTGCCTGTGTTTGCTGTTATTGCCTAAGCTTAGGCCTCTACAGTTACAAGAGACTACCTTGAATGTTGCAATTAGGAAGATGCAGGAGTTCTGCCAGCCATCTCTACATGTTGAATTCCACTTATACCAGGCACAGCAGTTAAGCATTTGACCCAGCTGAGTTTTCCTGCACAGTACGATGCATGATGTCTCCATAATTACCCTCTCCAGCACTTGCGAGAGGGGCTGCTGGTGTTTTTCTTCCCTTCTTCTCCTAGAACCGCCATACATATACCCATTTTGGCCATATTGCTGGATCCATAAATACCCCTGGATCATCACAGACTGCTGTAACTTGAAAGGAACTGTACGTAGCCCATCTGGAGTCAATTTTCCTACATGTAACCTGAAGGTTCACTTTATCTTCCACAAATGCCTGCAGCTCCTCGGCTGTAAGATCAGGTCAACATCTCGAGACGAAAATGTTTGCGGTCTTCGTTGGTACAGCCATCATACGATCTGTTTTGGCAGCCCCTATGATAGTATGATACCCCGCTGTTCTCTGCCAGCCTTTGCCACAGGCTGACTCCCTCTAGACCAGTGGTGCACAAACTTTTTTGATGTGAGGGCCAAACCAACCATCCATCTGTTTTATATGTAGGGGCCAGATATATAGATATTCTATTTTTTATAATAACCAGGGGTAATATTTCAGATTTTTCTTTGGGTAGCTAACTTTTTCATTGAATTGAAAAGACCCGTGGGGGCCACATTTGGCCCGCGGGCCAGGGTTTGTGCATCACTGCTCTAGATAGTGCATGAGTGGGACCAGACCACCACCATTAGCTACTGCAGTGGTTGCAATTCTCGGAGGGGTCATTCGCTTCCAGCCCCTCCTTAACACCATTGTCCAAGATGCCTCCTCCTCATGATCCCCGACTGCATCCCCAGCATTCCGATTCACCAAGGCCCCTTGGGGGTTAACTGTGAGATGGTATTGAGCTGGCAATGTAGCAGCGTCTGGATTCAGGGATCCAGGATAAGACTGAGAAGCAGAGGGCTCTGGATTCAGGGATCCAGGATGAGGCTGAGAGGCAGAAGGCTCTGCACTCATGGATCCAGGATGAGGCTGAGCAGCAGCCAAATAACAAATATTTGTTTCAACTAAATCATTACAAATCATTACAATTTTTACTTTATTGAATGAAGAATTTGCCACAGTATTAGTTCACATACATGTTTATTTTAGTTCAGAGTAGATTTAGTTCATTTTTCAGTTCTTTGTTCACACAATATGTCCATTGCCACTGTAATAGAAAAGTAATAGACTATTATCTATTACTTTGCTTTCTATTACTGTTACTATTACAGCCAAAAAATTATGATCTATTACTATTACTTGAAAAATCCTGTAATAGTCTATTACTATTACCCCATGTCTGACACGCTCACATTACTACTACATACCTTACCTTACAACCTTACAACCTTACAAAGGTTCCGCGCGATGATTCCTCATTTCGCGAAGGTCAAACTTGTCACTCCTCTCGAGTTGGCCTGAAGTAGTGAGTTCGTTTCTTGTGCTCTCCACCTCACATAGTCAAGTACGCCAGGCTCATCGGGGATTGTTCTGAGCCAGGCGTCTAATCTTTTGAAGATGTCCACTGCAACTCCCTTCGTGTTTCTTAGGTCTTTGGGCAGCTGATTAAACAGTTTTGGTCCTCTCACAACAAAACTATATTTTCTTTCAGGGTTAAGGATTGTTCCCTGTCTAGCCTTTAATTTGGGAATATGACCCAGTCTACCATTTCTACTTTCCACCGTTGTTTGGGGAGTTTATAGGGTTCAGAGTAAGATTAGGGAGTAGTTTCTCCATTATTTTCCAAGTGTAAATAATGGTATGTTTCTTTTCAACTTTCCAATGAATATAGGTCTAGTTCACGTAACCTTTCCCAGTAATTTAGTTCTTTGCACCTGTTGATCTTGGCTGTGAAGCTTCTCTGAATCTCTTCTAGCTGTCTAATGTCTTCTTTTTTATATGGTGATGTTAGGACCGAGCAGTATTCCAATTTGTGTATGATCAGTGTTTTTAGTAGAGGAATCATTACATTCCTATCCCTTCGTTTAAAGGTTCTCAATATCTGCCCTATTATTCTCCTTGCTCTGTATACTGCTCTCTTATTTTGTGTTTCAAATTTCGCATCATCAGTCATTGCAACCCCTAAATCTTTTGCTCTAGAATTTCTCTGAATTTCCTGTCCATTTGGGGTATAATATTTCATGGATTTAAGGTCTTCTCTTTTTCCGTACTGTAACTGCTGAAATTTCTGTGTTAAACTTCATATTGTTGTCTTCCGTCCACTTGTAGATTCTGTTCATGTTGGTTTGTAGAGATCCTATATCTTTTGGGTTTCTTATTGTTCTACTGACCTTTGTGTCACTGGCAAAGGATGTTATTGTGTTGTCTCTGGTAACGTTCTCATCTATGTCACTTAGCATGATTATGAATAGTGGAGCTAATACTGTTCCTTGTGGTCCTGAGCTGAGGACCTCTGATTCTGATGAAGATACTCCTTGTATTGTAACGACTTGCCGCCGCTCACTAAGGAAATTATTTATCCATTTCCCTACTTTTCATGTTATTCCCATATATTTCAATTTATGTATTATGATTTCATGGTCACACTTGTCCAACGTTTTGGCAAAGTCTGTGTATATTACATCATAGTTTTCATTACTTTCCAGTGCATCAATAATGTTGACATGTTGTTGTGTTCCATTAGTTTGTGATAGGCATGATCTGCCTGACCGAAACCCATGTTGGTTATCATTTAATTTTTTCTGAGTTTCCAAAAAGTCTAGATTTTCTGTCTTCTATTCTTTCAAATATTTTAATGAGATGTAAGGCCTATAGTTTTAGCCTCGGATCGATCTCCTCCTTTATATACTGTACTGGGACTATGTTCGCGCTTTTCAGGATGCCCGGTATTTTCTCCCGTGTCTAGTGATCGTCTCCATATCAAATATAGGGGCTCAGCGATTGCATTCTTGCAAGTTTTGATCAGTGTCTTCCCTTTATCCGGTCTGGCCGCGAGTTTGTATTTAGTTTTCCTATGGCTTGTGTAATATCTGTTGTAAAGTCGAAGTCCGTTATACTTTCCCCTTGTAGTTCTTCAAAGACGCGCTTCTATCGCATATCAGTTTCAGTTTTTGGATACTGAAAGATGGTTCGTCTGAGCTCTTATATTTCAGATACTTTCTGTTAGATAATCAGATAAAGCACTGTTCTCTGTTTTTTGAAGGTCTGATAGTCGCATGGTTTTTCGACTCTTTTTTGCGAAATTATAGAAGACTTTGAGTTAGCCTTTATCGCTTCTATAGCGTGGTCGTCGTCGTCTTTTTCTGTATGCTTCTCAATTAGTTCCTGTATGACGTCATCGTTACTTTGCAGTTTTCATTTTAATATTTTTCTGATTGTTATCTTTACAGTTACTTAATTTTGCAGTCACTCTTTTCTCTTTCGGAAACAATGCCTTTTTTTTCTCTCTCGAACCAGCTTCTCTCTCCTTTTTGTTTGTATTTTTGGGACAGTTTTTCCACAATTTCTCATGTCTTCTCTGTATCTTGGCCTCAAAAATGGTTTTCCAATCTATTCTTTCCATGCTGATGTAACATCTTCCCAGTGTATAGCTTTGATTGAAAATTAATATTTCGAATTTGCTTCTTTCTGTTGTTCGTGTTCTTTCCTTTCCTTGTCCTGTTGCTTATATTAGTTTTTATTTCAATGATGTTGTGGTCCAATATCATAGTTGGGGATATTTCTACATTATCAATTAGGTTGCTGTTGTTTGTGAATACCAAATCCAAGCAGTTGTTTTTCTTGTTTTCTGTTATTTCTTGCATTAACATAAATTCATCAGCTAGAGCTAGTAGCATTTTTACCTGCTCCTGGTCTTCTCGTGTGCCCCCCTTGTCCTGGTGTATACATATATTTTTTCCTATCCTTTTATATTTCATGAATGGGAAATTAAAATCACCACAGAGAAAAATATTTGGGGTTGGAGAATGTAGATCTTTTACCGAGTTTCTTACCTCTGTAATGGAATCTGAAAATTTTGAAGCTGACGTGTTTGGGGTTCTGTACATTACAATTAGTACCATATTTAATTTTTCAACTTTTGCTGCTGCACATTCTACGTAGCTGTTTGAGGTACTTGTAGTAATTTCTGCCATATGCCTTTCGCGTATGTAAATAGCACATCCTCCTTTACGTCTCACTGTTCTGTCGGCTCGGAGGATGTTATAGTTGTCGATTTGTATTTCTTTTTTGTCAACACAGGACTCACAATTTTCACAGTTCGCCTGGCAGTCCTTTAGATGAGTTTCCATGAGGCATGCAAAGTTTGCTCCGGCTTCTTGCACGAGTCCTTTCAAGTATAAAACTTTGTCCGGGGAATGATTTGATTTAAGGCCCATAAGTAGGCTGACCATACGTACCGTTTTGAACGGGACAGTACCGTTTGTTTTATATTTCCTGGCCATCCCGTCGTTTTAATAAATATGCCAATTTTGTCCCGTTTATGTACTTACTTTTTCATGAATACAGAATATTACATAACCCCCGTCCCTTTTTTGCCATCCCAATGTCCCGTTTTTGTCTCAAGGAAATATGGTCAGCCTACCCATAAGACATATATACACTAATATATATAATACATGTAGATACGTATTTAAGTAAGATGCAGTATATTTATATATAAAAATTGTGAATGACTGAACCAACCATTCATCAACAGTAACGCATTGAATTTATTAGAGCACTCAGTAGCTAAAGAAACTTCCTTTTCGTCGATTTTCTCTTCTGTACTGATTTCGGTACATCTCTCTTCAGACTCCAGCAATAGTCTGCCATCATTCAAACATCCTATCTTCCTTGATACCTCCATTCCACTTCTGAAATAGCCTGGTGGAATTTTCTCCCCTGTTCCTTGCTTATTGCGCTCAAGTTTTCAGGAAAAAATAAAGATGAGAGTCTAGAAAGGGTATCTTAACACTCGTGTTGCATCCCAGCAAACGATATTCTCGGATCATGTCTTTAACTATTTCTTTGTAGTCATCAGATTTCCTGTTACCAAGGAAGTTGTTCACAACAGCCTTAAAAGCTAGCCAAGCATCTTTTTCATGACCTGTCAATGCCTCTTCAAATGTTGGATCACTTTAAGAGTTGCTTTATTTGAGGACCGACAAACGCATCTTCCTTCAGCTTAGCGTGACTAATTTGAGTGAATTTTTACATAAAAATTGGTATTCAGACCTTTCTTTGTTGAGACCTTTGACGAAATTTTTCATTAGTCCAAGCTTTATGTGGAGTGGAGATAACAGTATCTTGTTACGATCTACCAGTGGATTAGCAATGATGTTTGCTTGTCCTGGAGTAATCTGTTTTCTCTGAGGTCATTCTTTGCTCAAATAGTGTTACTCCGTCTCTGCTATTCCACAGACATCAAAAGCATGGGTATTTTGTAAAGTCAGCCTGTTGGGCTAAACGAAGACCGATCGCCTTAAGATCATCACAAACAAACCATTTGTGTTTTTCATAGTTTTTGTTTGAAAGAAATTAAAGATTTCCACGCGTCTCTTTCGAATGAACTAAATGCCCTATAGGCAGAGGGGCAACTTTGTTTCCATTATGCAGTAAGACAGCTTTCAAACTTCGCTTTGAGGAATCAATAAATAGGCGCCAGTCACATGGTTTAGTGTTTGCTCATCCCCTTTACCAGACCTACTATATCATTGCAGTATACCAGTGATCCTTCAGTCGAGAAAAAATTTGAAATCATTTTCACGATGTCTGTACCAGTAGAATGTTGTCGAAGGAGCGAGTAGATTCCATTCTCTGAGCTTTGATCCCAGAAGTTCTGCCGAATCTTTCGGTAATGCTAAATCTCTTACTAGGTCATTGAGATATCACTGACTTATCAATTTTGGTGACTGATTTTCGGCCACAGTATATTCTTCATGTTCATTTGAACATGACTCTGCTGTTATTGAGATGTTGTTTTACATCTGAATCAAAATTTTCAAAATAAAGAGGCGGCTTCGGCACAGGAATTTCACTTGAATGTGGCACAGGGAGGATGGCTGATGGAATACTCGTATATGTGATGTGCCTCTTATTTTTATTATTATTATATCCAGCCACGTTTGTCATGCAGAAGTAGCAATCGTCGTAGTGATTTCTCGGTTCTCTCCAAATCATGGAGATGCCGAAAGGCATTTCCTTCTTCCCACAAGCCCACTGACGCAAACATTCCACACATGACTTACGAAAATAATGTGGAGCCCAAACATTGTCCTGGTCGCCGATTTCTTGCCTTTGTTTAGAAATAGTAAATCGTCCGCGTATATAAAAGAATGAATGCCCCTCGGTGGTGTAGTGGTTAGCGTCGCTGACTACGAATCCATTGGACCCAGGTTCGAGACCCGGTGATGGCAGCCGGCGCGCAGCAAAACCCAGCTGTTCATTCTTCCACACAATAAAAAAAGTGGTTGATAGATAAATGGGTACCCTGGGTTGCCTAGTGGTTAAGTCGCTGGGCTGCTGGTCGGGCGTGGTTCGGATTCCACATTAAACTGTAGGTCTAAGGTGGAGTGGAAAGCTTGACCTGCGTCAGAATGAACAATTCGGGCGGAAGCTAACCAAACCAAACCAATTAGGTGTATTATTACAAACTCTCGGCATATTTAATCCAAATCTGAAAAAAAGAAAATGTACATTAGTTCAATTTTGAAATAAAATCAGATGCCTAAGCATATGAAACTTATAGCAAACCAATCATAATTGGAAATATAGATACCTTTTTAATCATATGAGAGAGTTACATTTCTCAAGAAATAGAAGCGTTTGGGTAGAATAATCTACATTACATTCCTATCAATCCTGACTGATGTGCCAGATACAAATTATGCATTGTATCTTAACTCGCGTACTATGGGCTTTACTAAAATACTATAATTTTCTAAACAACTCTTGCAATCTTGAGGAAAGAGAAAACTAACCCTGATTTTTAAATTTTTAAGCAGTTTGGTTTCCTGTATCAAGTTTCAGTAATTTAAATTCAGCATCGTGTACCTTTTTTAGTAATATAGCAATTTTAAAAAAGTTATTAAAATTTCTTAATTTGTAAACTTTTTGCACCCTAATTCCCCCCCCTCCTCTTTTCCATTAGACCCCGACTTGGCGTAGTTCTTCACAGAGTGGTTGGCGTTGGTCTTCTTTACTTCATTTTAGCGAGTATCGAAGGTTGCATGCGAGCTCTGAGGCCAAAAGTACCTAATGATGATTATTCAAAAAGGGTAACTAAAAACTCTCTTCCTTCTGAAGAAATGTTCTTTTGAATTTTTTGAATAAAGAATAGTAACAGCTAACATTTATTTTCTTTTTATAGGTTTTAATTCTTAATTACTTTTTATTTTATCCAATGACTTAGTGTAGTTATTTAAATGTTAAAGGTGTCCTAGTATTTAATGAAATATTGCTGGATTTATTAATAAAAAAAATTCTAAATGGCTGAATTGAGGGAAAAGAGAAAGATATAATTTCTTTTTTGCAAAGTTGAATGGATCCTTTATGTCCGTATAAATCTAGTTAAGATTTCTGCGTATCTTTTTTCAGCTAATGTTCGCGATCATTCCTTTGGCATTGCTGGAGAGCGCCATCTGTTGGTGGGTGTTTTCGGCGCTCGTGTCCACCACTCGAACCCTTAGGCTTCGAAGGAACACGATCAAACTAAATCTTTTCCGTCACTTCACGAACACGCTCGTATTTGCTGTGGTAACTTCCGTCATCTTTATGTTATGGTCCATCAAGTAAGTTGTTAAGGTTTACCCACAGCTTTGTTTCATTTATGCATTATTGATTACAAATGGAGTAATTACAGTTACGTACGCGCAGTTACGAGCTCTTGATTCGCGTACATGACTGGTCTCTAAAATTACTAGAATGAGCTACGTCACAAATTCCTAACACCGCTTCTCGTTCATAAGCTAAGTTAAGCAATATTGGATCTGGGTAGTAGTTGGATGGGAGACCACCCTCTTCGTCCAGATTATAGCGACATAAAGCTGTAGATCCCTTCCGTCACATGATCTTAGATTTTGTGGAGGAGGTTAAGCAAACTTCATCTCAATTACTGTCAGTGCGAAATAGAGAGAACATGTTTTGAGTTGGAGATGCTTTAGTATCATAATCTTCCCCCAAGTTCGGTTGTCTGGTGTTTTTGTTGATGGACTGTGTAAAGGGTTCGGGGTTTCCCGGGGCGTTGCGGTCATCCATCCATTTACTCGTCCCTGGGTTACTCGGGTTAGTAACGTGAACAATGATGTTTTTAGTTCGGATTATCTTTAAGTTTTTCCACTGAACCACAACTAAGTAAATTGATGTTTTTTATCGTTTATTTAATAACTTCAGAATTTTACTATTAATATAAACTTTTTTTTTTTACATTATGAAATGCCAAAATTTTTCTATTTTTAATCTTGTGTTCGCAAATCACCTTAACTTTACACTTACGTTATACAATTTAAGATACAAGGTTAAACCTTGACCGAAAAATCAAGTAGGCCTTTAAAAACGATTTAGCCTCGCGCGTGACATGAATAAAAGCCTAGGGCCACGGATAGAAGATTCTGTCGTTGGCACTAGTCCAAAATGAAGTTAATTTTCTTTTATAAACTCATCTTAACATAGGCCCTACTTCCCACGGGCTCTGATTGAAAAATTGAAAACAAATTAACAAGGGAAGGCAAAAGGATCTCAAGAAGATAAACAAATTGCTTCCAACGACTCTCTCTGACCGTCTCTCCTCTCTGTGTGTCACTCGCGCTGGGTGGCCTTTTCGTATTTCGGTTTCTTTCTCGCTTGGCATTTGATTGCCCCCCCCCCAATCCAAAATTTAAAAGACCGAAATAATTAGTACATGATTTCAATAATTTTTATTTATTTTTTTACCTATTCTCTATTAGTTAACTAACTTTATTGGCCTATTTTCTGATGTTTAATTGCTAATTTATATTATTCTAATACTATCTAAAAAC